>NMUG010002531.1:0-15874 GCA_002855965.1 Monotropa hypopitys | reverse complement strand
TATTTTTTATAATTTTTTGAAATTTCGGGGGGTAACAACTTGGTATCAGAGCTTTCGGTTGCGAAAACTTAGGCATTTGTGGAGACTCTTAGTCTCTATGGGTTGCATTGATTTTGATTGTGTATCATCTAGTATGTGTGTGATGTTTTGAGCATGCATTGGCAATGATCCATAGGTTGGTATAAGTTAAGAGTAAAATCTGTGTATTGTTCCTCTCTTCGGGTATAACCCTATTGATTGATTCCATTGACTATGAGAATCCGTACGTGATATCGTTGAGCTTACTTCTCTTTGATTGAGCCTTACGTCATTGATTGAACATCTATCTAGGCCTTGTCTTGTGCTCTATTCTTATCGTATTCATGACCTTTTGTAGAAATGGCTCACCGCCGTGGTCGAGGAATGGGTCGGGGTCGCCGGGGTGTGGGTGCCCAGGACACTCATAGTGAAGATGTTAACAACTGTATGCGTGGTTTGGGGGATGAGGCACCTCCCGTTATTCTAGTTCCGGCTCCAGAGGGACTTGTGGCTCCTAGCCAATTTGCATGAGAGCTTGCGGCCGCCATGGTCAAAGCCAGTCAAGAGTTTGCATCACCTAGGGAGAATGCGGGAAACTGCACGATTGAGGCACTTCGAGAGTTCAGGCGTATGGATCCTCCCAAATTCAATAGAGAGGGTGATCCACTTGATGCTGACTATTGGTTGTTCGAGGTCCGGAAGGTGTTGGACACCTTGGACATTGCAGAGGATAAACTGAGAGTTTCTTTCGCCACCTATCAGCTGACCGGAGAGGCCAGTCAGTGGTGGAGTTCTGTACTAGAGATGAGACATGCTAGTCTACTTGCCAGGGGAGATGCTGATCCACAGGCCATTCTGGATCCTATCCGTTCGATGACTTGGGCAGACTTTCTGACGGTTTTTGAGAGTCAGTACTTCCCTGAGAGTTATCGGCAGAATTTACAGGAGCAGTTCGAGAGGCTTGAGCAGGGCCCTATGACTGTGTCCCAATATGCTATGTGATTCCAGGCACTGTCACAGTTTGCTACGGTCTTGGTCAGCTTAGAGGAGAGCAAATGCAAGAGGTTTGAAAAGGGTCTCCACCCTTCTGTGCAGTGGCTCGTGATGAGCCAATGTATTAGGGTTTTCGCCGACATAGTTGATTGTACGAGGGCTATTGAGCCCAAGAGGGACCAGTAGAGAGAGGTTAAAGTGTGGGAACCGCGTTGGCAGGTTTCCAATTCCAGCTCATCTTCAGGTAGCTTTGGGAGGAAGCGGCAGCGAGAGCATTCCCGTTTCTCTCGAGGTCAGAGATCACAGGCTAGTGCGGGTTCAGTGCAGAGTCTGAAGGTATGCCACTGGTGTCATCAGTTAGTGCAAGTGAGAGTTGATTGCCGAGAACCTATTTGCTTTGAGTGTGGCCAGGCCGGCCATATGGTTAGAGATTGCCCAGGGAAGGGTAGCGGTCATGGTGATACCAGGCCAGTTCAGCAGCAGCAGCAGCAGAGGAGTGGACATCAGCATCCACAGTAGCGAGGACCTTTGGGTTCAGTTCAGGCATCTTACACCCGAGGAGTGTTGACTCCAGCCAGACCTACCCCACAGTTTCAGCAGAGAGGTGGTTATCACCAGGGTCCGACGACACATGGCAGGGCCTTTGCCATTCCAGCAGCTTCTACGCCCTCTCTTTCTCACCAGTAGCCAGAGACTTCGGTTGTTAGGGGTATGTTTCTAATTTATAATTCGTGGGCTAGCGTGCTTTTCGATTCCGGTGCATTGCATTCTTTTATAGCTGCATTATTCGTTCATGCTTTGGAGTTAGATGTGGATGCTTTGGATCCACCTTTGTTTGTTGATACACCTGTCGGAGGTCGTGTGAGGTTGGGTCAGATTTATAGAGATTGTGAGCTGACGCTAGAGAATTACGGTTTCACTTTTGACTTTATCATTCTGAGCATGTCCGAGTTCGATCTTATCTTAGAGATGGATTGGTTGTCTACCTTTCATGCCAATATCGATTGCCACCGATGTCGATTGCGTGTTTTCTCCCCCGATGGAGTTTATTTCTATGTTTATGGCGATAGTAAAGAGTCAGTTGATTCTTATTTTTACGATCCCAGGGAGCGCGATTCGATTAGTTGTATGCTTGCCAACCTTAGTCTCAATGATGATTCTTCTCGGCGCGGGGAGTTACCGTTAGTTGTTTGCGAGTTTCCGGATGTCTTTCCGAAGGAGTTACCTGGTCTGCCACCTAGGTGAGAGTTGGAATTTTGTATTGATTTGTTGCCTAGTACGTCTCCAATTTCTGTACCACCTTATCGATTTGCACCGGCAGAGTTGCGGGAATTAAGTCCCAGTTGTAGGAATTGTATGAGTTGGGTTTCATTTGGCCTAGTTCTTCACCTTGGGGTGCGCCAGCTTTATTTGCAAAGAAGAAAGATGGCTCGTTGCGGTTATGTATTGACTACCGAAAGTTAAATCGTATGACTGTGAAGAACAAATATCCCATGCCGAGGATCGATGACTCATTTGATCAGTTATGTGGTTCTACATGCTTTTCGAATATCGACTTGCATTCCGATTACCACCAGTTACTTGTACGGGCGGAGGACATTCCCAAGACTGCGTTTCGCACTCGCTATGGCCATTATGAGTTCTTGATCATGCCATTTGGATTGACGAATGCTCCTGCTACATTCATGGACCTCATGAACCATATATTCTGCATCCATCTTGATCGTTTTATTGTGGTCTTCGTTGATGACCTTCTTATATATTCTTCTTCGGAGGAGGAGCACCAAACTCATCTTCGAGTTGTGCTAGAGTTGTTGCGGGAACATCATCTATATGCCAAACTCAGCAAATGTGAGTTTTGGATTCCGGAGGTGAAATTTCTTGGGCATGTTGTATCCCAAGGAGGAGTGTATGTTGATCCTAGTAAGATTGATGTCGTATCCTTGTGGCCGCGTCCACAAAGTGTCTTCAATGTTCGTAGCTTCCTTGGTCTTGCCAGTTATTATAGACATTTCGTCTTAGATTTTTCTCGTTTCGTGGCACCTATGATTCGATTGACCCAGAAGGGTATTCCATTTTCTTGGGATGATGATTGTGAGATGGATTTTGAGGAGTTGAAGCAGCCACTGACTTCGGCACTTATCCTTATTGTTCCCGAGTGAGGGGTTGGCTATTCAGTTTACTGTGATACATCGCATGATGGCTTGGGATGTTTATTGATGCAAGGAGGCAAAGTTGTTGATTATAGCTCACGGCAATTGAAGACTCATGAGCAAAATTATCTGACTCATGACTTGGAGCTTGCGGCTATCGTCTTTGCATTCAAGATGTGGAGGAATTATTTGTACGGTGAAAAATTTGAGGTATTTTCGGATCACAAGAGTTTGAAGTATTTGTTCACGCAGAAGGAGCTTAATTTGCGGCAAAGGCATTGGATGGAGCATTTAGAAGACTATGATTTCAAGTTGCATTACCATTCGGGCAAAGCAAACGTTGTTGCTGATGTATTGAGTAGGAAGTCTTATCACTTGGCTAGCTTGGAAGTTCTTGACTGGAGATTGAAGAAGATTTGGGTCCATTTGTTCTACATGCAGAGGAGACTGGAGAGCAGGCCATATTGTGCAATCTATCTATTCATTCGGAGCTTTCTAGTTGGGTGACCAAGGCACAAGCTGACGATTCAGAGGCTTCAAAGTTTCGGGTAAAGCGGTGATGCACGACAGGGTTGGATGATTCATACAGATTCTAGCTTACGCTATCTTGGCTGGTTGTTTGTTCCTAATTCTTGCTGAGGAGGTATATTGCACGAGTTTCACCATTCACCATTGGCAGTTCATCCTGGAGGTACGAAAATATACCATGATCTTCGACGACAGTTCTGGTGGCTAGGGATAAAGAAGGATGTGGCGGTATTCATTTCCAAGTGCCTTACTTGCCAGCAAGTAAAGGCCGAGCATCAGCGACCAGTAGGTTTACTTTAGCTATTACCGATTGTAGAGTGGAAGTGGGAGCATGTGACGATGGACTTCACTTCAGGATTTCCGAGATCACCTAGTGGACATGATGCTATATGGATTTTCATTGACCGACTGACGAAGATGGCGCATTTCTTACCTATTCGAGTTGCTCAGTCCGTGGATTACTTGAGCCGATTGTACATCAGAGAGATCATTCCACTTCACAGCGTGCCATCATCCATCATATCCGATCGAGATCCCCGATTTACTTCTCGTTTTTGGCGGATTTTGTAGGCTTCACTTGGGTCAAAGCTTATGTTTAGCACAACTTTTCACCCTCAGACCGATGGTCAGTCTGAGCGTACCATTCAGATTCTGGAGGACATGTTGCATGTTTGTGTGTTGGACTTCCAAGGGAGTTTGGTTGATCATCTACCGTTGATTGAGTTTGCGTACAACAATAGTTTTCATTCAAGCATTTGGATGGTACCTTTCAAGGCCTTGTACGGTAGGCCATGTCGTTCTCCTGTTTGTTGGCTTGATGTTGGTGAGTCCACTATTCTTGGTCCCGAGATGACACAGCAGATTACGGAGCAGATCAAGACCATTCTTCAGAGATTGCTTACGGCCCAAAGTCGCTACAAAAGCTACGAGGATCGACGTCGCACTCCTTTATCTTTCGAGGTTGGTGACCATGTTTTCCTAAAGGTTTCACCTCGCCATGGTATTTCACATTTTGGGAAGAAAAGAAAATTAACTCCTCGTTTTATTGGTCCATTTGACATCATTGAGAAAATTGGGGAGGTAGCTTATAGACTCGCTTTGCCGTCGAACATTTCCAATATTCATGATGTATTCTATATTTCTATGTTACGCAAGTACTAACCGGATCCATCGCACATTATAGATTGGTCAAATGTAGTGTTGGAGGCCGATGTGTCTTACGAAGAAAGGCCTATACGCATTCTTGATTCACGGAGCAATCATGGTACGGAAGAGGCGACGCGGGAGCGAGAAGATGAGATTCGTAGCAAGTATCCGGATTTATTTTGATTTACATTTATTTAAGTCGAGCTTGTATTTGTACTTGGTACCCTTACTTTGGAAAATTTCGAGGACGAAATCCTTTTAAGGTGGTTGAGATATAACGACCTGTATTTTATAATCGATTTTCGAAATTAAATTCGCCATTTAAATCGGGTTGTGGATCACGATTTATCTTTGTCTTAAAATCTCGTCGCAATTTTGAGGTGGTTGACCCTAGAGAATTCAATTACGAATCCAACGCAACTTGAATCACATGATTCGGAGTCCGGGTGAGAAAGTTATGCATGTTTTAAGTTTTCTCTGTTTTGGACATAAGTTGTCCATAGAAAATCCCGAAGAGGTGGTTATCGATAACAGGTTCTTTGTGTTATCGATAACCAGGTTGCCCATAAAAATGTCCGAGAATGTGGTTATCGATAATCGGTGTTTCATATTATCGATAACCAGTCGTCCGTATGGCTCCTTGGTTAGGACCCGAGAGTGTGGTTATCGATAACACGCCTTTTAGGTTATCGATAACCCGTTGTTCCCAGAACCCCATTGTTACTCCCGCGAGAGTGGTTATCGATAACAGACTGTGCATGTTATCGATAACCGGTCTATCAGACCGTTTTTCATTAAGGGCTTTGTGGTCTTTTGGCAAGGGGTATATATATCATTCCTAACCCATTTTTGAGCATTTCTTCCCCATTTTGAAACCCTAAGGAGCCTCACACACTCTCTCTACCTCCATATTCAAAACTCTAACTTCTCTCTAGATTTTAACATCCTTCCAAGCTCCGGTTGAAGAAATTGCAAGGATTAAAGTTGTTCTACGCGACGAGATCTCTCCGGTGACCCAGGTTTCGAAGGCACTTCTTCAAGTTCAAATTCCTAGGTTTTGCTCAAGCTCCATTGAGGTAGGTTGTATCCATCTCTAGTATGTTTATGGTTATGCCTCCCCCCTTTCTTCCTTGAAATCTAGTTAATTTATACATATTTCGTATGTGGCATGTATTGATGAAATTGACCTAGAGTTTGAGTTCAAATCTTGAAATTGAAGGTAGATATGGAGTCCTTAGGGTTGTACACACCTAGGACAAAGTTTAATTTCATGTTGGGACAACATATATGAAAAGCCCCAATTTTGATTGAACCCTAATGCACTAATTTGGGGTTTTTGTCTATACGCCCTCAAATGGTAAAATTGACTTCGGATATGTGAAATTGGGTCTAATTAAGGCTTAACAGATGGGTTTTTGGGTGGTGGTCATGTATGATAACATTGGGTCGCACATTGACTATGTTGCGTGACATAAATCACTTACTTGAAATTAAAGGGAAATATTATATCAACCACCAATGAAGTAATGTGATGGCCAATAATAGCCTTGGCTAGTCTCTATGCGGGAATGGACTTGATTATAGGGATTCTCGGCATAGTTGACTTGAGATGTTAATGCGGGAGTGGACTTGACTAGGGACTCCCAGGATATACTTGATGGCAATGATAGGGACTTGATATTTTATTCGGGAACGGACTTGACTAGGGGTTCCTGGGGTGGTCACTCCACCCACGACATTGTACACAATAGGGGCTACGCGAGCCCTTCCAATGGACTTTGGGGAAGACGGAGTAGGTTATATAGTGTGTCGACGGGCTACTCTTCTATACCTCGCCCTATCAACCTTGCAATTTGTATAAATGCGGAATGGACTTGACTAGGGATTCCAGGATTTATACTAGTGTGAATATGGAATGGACTTGACTAGGGATTTCATAATTCACACTAACTTGATGATGTTTGGATAACACGGATTGGACTTGACTAGTGAATCCGGGGTTTATCCCACTTGATAAAAGAAAGATGATGTGGAATAGACTTGTAATGGAATTCCTATGCACTTGCTATTGTGCAATAATAAAATACTTGAACTAAGGAACTCACACTTGGTCCCTTGAATGGAATGAGAACTCACACATGTTTAGACCAATGACTTGTGGTCTGTTAAATGGTACCTTGTTATGTTGACTAAGTGTAGTCACATTTTAGTTATTGGATCATTGCCTTGCATTGTCTCATGCATCTTTTATATATAGATATTTCTGTACAGTCACACACACGTTCACGCCAGTCATAAACATGCTACTTGATAGATATTTTCTACTTTGGCGTGATACGCCATTCTTTTTAGATTCTGTAGGAAAGGAACCATTTGTTGAATGATTTGGAGCATTGATGCATTGGAACCATTTGGAAGACTCATGTACTTTCTTTGATTTCAAATTTAGGACTCTTTGGCTTGTAATAGAGTAGGGTATTTGTAAAACTTAAACTTCTTTCTCCCGACTACTCTATGGTTGCATTTTTGTTTATGTACTTCACCCCCGGTTTTTCATATTTGTGTGGAATAAGATGCTTTGGTACTTAGATTTATTTTAAATTGTGATGAGCCATGAGTGTTTCCCCATTTAATAAATGATTTAAAAAAATGGTTTGAAATTCTGGGGAGTGACACGTGCCATGAACACAGGCTATACCAAAAACACAGATCAAGTGTCGTCATTCATCATGAGTTCCCAAAGCACTCAAAAGTACCAAAGGCACAAGTTAGTGCCGAAGGCACTACTAATCCCCAAAATTTTGTCATACCCTTAGGTATTATGTTGTGCTTTCTATTCCATCGCCATGTGCCATCAACACGTGGTATATCTAAAATACGGATCGAGTTCCCATCACTCATCATGAGTGCCGAAGACACTCCAAGGTGCCAAAATCAAGAGTCAGTGTCAAAGGCACTACCAACACTCGAAGTTTTATCGTACCCTTATGTATTATGTTGCGCTTTCTATTCTGTCGCCACGTGCCATCGATACGGGGTATATCGAAAACTCAAATTGAGTGCCCGTCACTCAAAATGAGTGCTGAAGACACTCCAATGTGCCGAAGGCATGAATTAGTAATGAATGCACTACTAATGCCCGAAGTTTCATTGTACCCTTATGTATTATGTTGCACTTTCGGATTGTTGAGTGCCATCGGCACGAGCAATACGCTAGTTTTTTACATTTTGTGTCACTTAAAAGTGATATCATTGAAATTTATTGTAGTAGTGTAGGGTCTTGATTTAGTCTATTGTCAAGTCTAGGATATGTATTCTTGAGTATATACCATTTCCTTGGTGTTAATTTGACTTCCTCCTTGTTAGATTTGAAAACCCCCCAAATTTGTATAAAATCCTGATTTGGATTGCATTTGGAAAAATGGAAAAAATGTGATTGGTGGATGGATAGTCTTAAATTATCCCTTGTAAAGTTGATTGACACATTGGAACTCATATAATAATCTTGAAATTGGCCTTTGGTTTAATTATGGTCAATGTGGAAAATTGGTCAATCACTTGGATTGTGGATGTGGATATTGAGTTGTCTATCTATAGATATAGATGGGTAATTGTACTCTGGGTATTTGTGCCCATGACATTATGCAATGGAGGCTTGACTGGGCCTTCCCGATAGGTCAAGTAATACGAGGAATGTATACAGTTAGTTTAGCCGACATGCTACTAGCGCAGAATTAGCCGAAACTCTTTGATTTATTGATGGTTAAAAATCCTTATTTTGATGAGGAATTGATATTATCATGGACACTCTTGACTTATTAGAATTATAAGAATGTAACAACACATTTTAACATTGATAGTCTTACTTAAAATCCAATGCATCCTCATGTATGGATCATACATTTATTCCTATACACCAGCACGCACCCATGACCATCATATACATTGTTTCCTTGGATTTCTCTACTAGGCCTTGCCTAACCCTATATTTTTAGGTAAAGTGCTCTTATCTAGCTTGGAGTGGAGTCCAAGTCATTTTAAATAAAGATTGAAGATCTTTCTTATGGAAGAACGTTGGTTCTCCTTTTTATTTTCGGCATTTCATTTTGAGTTCTTAATGGTACCTGATTATGTAATATTTAGTTAAAGACTTACTTTGTGTTTGCTTGTGACCTTTATTTATGCACTTCATGGGTTGTATTGGGAATTGATATTATTGTTATCATTTAGTTATTTTATTTGCTCAATACCTCCTTTCCAAAAAAAAATATGGTTTGATATTCCAAGGCCATTACAATTGGTATCAGAGCTAAAGTTTTGAAAACCTAGGGATATTGTAGAGACACATAGTCTCAATGGGAGCATCTTATCGCAATTTTCATCTTATATCATGAGATGTGCTTGTGTGCTTGTGTGTATTGCATAAGGTTAAAAAGAAATTTGAATTAATAAGTCTATGTAGATCAACTCTTAGAGTCTTGTTCTATAGTTGATTTTCAAGGATGTCTGATCCTTGATTTGATTTTATTCAAGTTGTTCCTTCTCAAACACTATTGTAAATGTCTATCTTGGGTCTTGGTAAATGTTCTTACTCCACTTTTATAAGTAACCCGTCATGATGAAATCTCTGTAGTATGAGTTTCCTTTGTTGATACAGTTCATATTTTGTCTTGTAGAAATCATGTCCAACTGTCGGGCTAGAATTCATGGTCGTGGTCGAAGAGGGATTCAAATCCCCGACGCTGTGAGTGAGGAAGTAAATGGGTAGCCAATGGATCTTCCTGGTGTTGTCCAACCTGAAGGGATTATCCCTAGAGGGATGGCCAACGTAGGATAATTTGTTAGAGAGATCGTAGTGACAATCTTGGAGGCTAGTAGAGAAGTTGTTGTGCCGAGGGAGAATGTCACAAGACGTATTTCTGAGGCTCTTTGTGAATTATGTAGGATGGACCCTTATAAGTTTAGTGGAGAGGGTGATCCTCTTCAATCAAATCATTAGATGGTGGAGATTCGCAAGATCTTTGAAATGCTAGAAATTCCAGAGAGTAAAATTCGTATCTCGCTTGCTTCTTACCAGTTCACCGGTGAGGCAAATGAGTGGTGGATATCGATTATCGAGGCAGGAAGAGACACCTTGAGAGTACTTGGAGGTGGCAACCCACAAGTGGTCCTTGACCCCATTGGGACCATGACATGGGCAGAGTTTGAAGTGACTTTTAAAGGGCAGTACTTTCCAGAATCATACCAGGATGAACTTTGAGAGCAATTCGAGAGGTTAGAGCAAGGAGCAATGTCTGTCACACAATATGATGTAAAATTTCAAGCGTTGTCGCGATTCGCCCAAGATTGGGTGAATTTTAAAGAGAACAAATATAAGAGGTTCGAAAGAGGTCTTCATCTATCCATCCAACGTCTTATCATAGGTCACCGAATTCAAGTCTTCGCAGAAATGGCCGAGTGTGTTTGACTTATTGAATCCAAGATGGAACCAACAAAAGAAGTGAGAGTTTGGGAGCCGCAAAATCAATCATCGGGTTCAAGCAATTCTTCTGGAAGTTTTGAGAAGAAGAGGAAGAGGGAGAAGTCATGTTTCTATTGAGGGTAGAAACTACAAACCAATACTGGAAATCAGGGAATCTCTTTTCGTGTGCATGTAGTATGTCATAAGTGCAACCAGTAAGGGCATCTCTGTACTGAGTGTCCCCACATCACCTGTTACGAGTATGGCCAACTGGGTTACGTATCTAGAGTTTGTCTAGTGAAGGCGTTCGAGCGCAGTGAGGCCGTGTCAGTGCAGTAGTCTCGTCTAGGGCAGAACTATCAGCAGGCTACATGGCAGTAGCAACAACATTACCAGATAGCTCTAGTTCCTTCTAGCCAAGGCTCCAGAGTTGAGGTAAAGGGTCCTTTGGGACTAGGACAGTCATCTAGTCAGTGCAGTGGTGTTGGGCGTGGTCAGGTGACACATGGCAGAGTGTATGCAATTCTAGCTATTGCATCGCAGGCTACTACACAATAGCCTGAGGCTTTGGTTTTATGTGGTACCATTCTTATCTTCAATTCATGGACTTCTATTCTTATAGATTATGGTGCATCGCATTCATTTCTGGCATCATCATTTGCATCGGCCTTAGGATTAGAGTTAGAGTTATTTGATCTGCCATTGTTAGTTGAGTCACCTATTGGGTGTCATTATCCTCTGAGCTATTTTTATCATCATTGCGAGATGACAATCACCGACTAACACTTTACATTTGATTTTATAGTCTTGGGAATGGTAGGGTTCAATCTTATATTGGGCATGGATTGGTTGTCCTCTCGTCATGCCACTATCGATTGTTACTGTCGCCGTGTTCTTATCCAAGATCTAGAGGGGGAATTCTTCAACTTTTATGGAGATCGTCGTAAACCTATTGATTCTAGTTTGCATGATCTGAGAGAGCGAGAATCTGTATGTTGTTTGCTCGCCAGCTTGGCTCTTGATAAGGATGCCTCCATTCGACAAGAGCTACCATTCATTGTTTGTGAGTTTCTTGATGTCTTTCCTGAAGAATTACTAGGTCTACCTTCTGATAGGGAAGTTGAGTTCTTTATTGATCTTTTACTTGAAACGTCGCCTATCTATATTCTACCTTATCGATTTGCTCCAGCCGAGTTGAGGGAATTGAAGTCTCAAATAGAAGAGTTGTACCAATTGGGGTTTATTCGTCCGAGTTCATCTCCTTGGGGAGCTCTGGCTCTCTTTGCCAAGAAGAAGGACGGATCTGTTCGTCTTTGTATCGACTACCGAAATTTAAATCGTATCACCATGAAGAATCGTTATCCTATGCCTAGGATTGAAGATCTTTTTGATCAATTATAAGGTTCTAATTGCTTCTCCAAGATAGACTTAAGGTCTGGTTACCATCAGTTGCGGGTTCGAGAAGAAGATATTCCAAAGACTGCATTTCGTACTCATTATGGGAATTTTGAGTTCGTGGTTATGCCTTTCGGCTTGACCAATGCTCCTGCAACTTTTATGGTTTTGATGAACCATATTTTTCGATCATTCTTGGATTGCTTTGTGGTAGTCTTCGTCGAAGATATTCTGATTTATTCTCCATTAGAGGAGGATAATCAAACTCACCTCCTTGTTGTCCTTGAACTTCTAAGGGTGAATCATTTATTTGCCAAACTTAGTAAGTGTTAATTTTGGCTATCTGATGTGAAGTTTTTGGGCCATGTCATGTCTCAAGATAGAGTGTCCATAGATTCAGAAAAGATTGAGAAAATTATGTCTTGGCCTCATCCTACAAACATGTTTGAGGTCCAAAGTTTTCTAGGGCTCATAGGTTATTATCAATGATTTGTTCTTGACTTTTCGCACTTAGCAACACCCATGACTCGACTTACTCGCAAGGACATCCATTTCGTGTAGGATGATACGTAAGAATTAAAGATAATATTAACTTCTGCGCCTATCCTTGTTGTGCCCGAGCATGGAATTGGCTACACCATCTATTGTGATGCTTCTTATGAGGGCTTAGGGTGCATGTTGATGCAATCAGGTCGCGTTGTTGCCTATGGTTAAAGACAATTCGAGCTGCATGAGAAGAACTACTCTACTCATAATCTAGATTCTGCAGTCGTCATCTTTTCCTTAAAGAGTTGGAGAAATTATCTATACGGTGAGAAATTTGAGGTCTTTTCTGACCATAAAAGTCTCAAATATCTCTTCACTCAAAAGGAACTCAATCTACATCAACACTGATGGATGGAGCACTTAGAGGATTTGCATTACCATCCGGGTAAGGAAAATGTGATTGCAGATGCCTTGAGCCAACGATCATGTCAACTAGCCAGTTTAGCTATTTGCGATTGGAAGTGCATTGAAGATTTGGGAGCTTTTGTCCTTCATGGCAAAGAATCCGGAGAAAATTCCACTTTATGCAATCTAACTATCCATTCCAAATTATCGCAAAGGGTCGTGGAAGCGTAATCCAATGACGAAGAAGCAACTATTATCTATTCGAAGTGTGTTAGTGGGGAAGCATTACCGGATTGGATGATTTACGAAGATATAAGTGTTCGTTTCCAAGGGAAATTGTTCATCCCATTGCCATGTCGACAGGAAATGCTTCATGAATTTTACCATTCGCCTTTCGTCGTCCATATGGGAAGAAACAAAATGTGTCATGATTTGCGATGTCAATTTTGGTGGTCGCGTATGAGGAAAGATATGGCTTATTTCATTATGTGGTGCCTCGTTTGTCAACAAGTGAAGACCAAGCACCAACATCTGGTGGACACTCTTCAACCATTGCCCATTCCGGAATGGAAATGGTATCATGTTACCATGGACTTTGTTACGGGTTTGCCAAGATTGCAAGAAGGTCGGGATGCTATTTGGGTCATTGTTGATAGATTGACTAAATCGGCACACTTTCTACCTATTCGTATTTCACAATCGATTGACTCTTTGGCTCGTTAATATATTCGGGAGAGCATACATATGCATGGTGCACCTCTATCCAATGTATCCGATCGGGATTCTTGATTCACGTCTCACTTTTGGGAAAGTTTACAATGGGATTTTGGTACTAAACTCCACTTTAGTACTACATTCCATCCTCAAACCGATAGACTATCAGAACATATGATTCATACTTTGGAAGACATTCTTCGTGCATGCGTGTTGGATTACCATGGAAATTGAGGAGATCACTTGCCTTTAGTCAAATTCTCCTACAATAATAGCTACCAATCGAGTATCGAGATGACACCATTTGCAGCTTTGTACAGGAGACCGTGCAAATCTCTAGTATGTTGGATGGAAGTACAAGATACTACAGTCATAGGATCGGAAGCCATTCAACAAACCACCGAACAAATCAAGAAGATTCATCAACATTTGTTAACCGCTCAAAGGCACAACAAAAGCTACGTGGATAATCGTCGTCGTCCATTGTCTTTTGATGTTGGAGATCATGTTTTCCTTAAAGTGTCACTACGCCGAGTAAGTTCTAGTTTCGAAAAGAGGGGCAAGCTAAAGGGTAGGAGAAGTACCATATCGCTTAGCTCTACCATACCAAATTTCGAGTGTGCATGACATATTTCACGTTTTGAAGTTACAAAGTACGATCCGGATCCATCTCACATTTTAGATTAGTCGTCAATTGCTTTAGAAGCCGACATATCCTACGAAGAACAACCTATATGCATTTTAGAAGTGTTGCAGGGAAAGATCATTTCTTTAGTCAAGGTTCTTTGGAGGAACCACAACAATGAAGAGGCAACATGGGATAGAGAGCAAGAAATTCAGGAGAAATATCCAGAGTTGTTTGATTCATAAAAGACTTTTATTCTTCTTTATTCTATCTTGAGTATTCATTTTGCAAATTTCGAGGACAAAATTTCTATAAGGTTGGTAGATTGTAACGGTTCGGAAATTTATATAATATCCCCCTGTTAATTTCTAATATTTCCCAGGATTTTTCCATAAATTTCCATGATTGTTCTGTAATGACCCATATTTTGTAATCGATCTTCTGAATTTAATTCGCTCTTTAAATCGATTTGTAGATCTTGATTTATTTTATCTCAAAATCTCATCACGGTTTTGAGGTGGTTGACCCCGGGTCATGGTACAAAATTTGATTACGAATCCAACGCGACTTGAATCGTCTCAATCGGAGGTCGGACGAAGAAGTTATGACTAAAATACTCCCGGAGGTCACGTTTTAATATTTTTGCAAAAATCCTTAGTTTTGACCGGTCCCCTTAGCCGCTGCAGACCGGTCCCCCATGCTGTTGTGGACCAGTCATGATTTTTCAATAGACTCAGTTTTGTGAAGGAGACCGATCTCCCGAGCCGTTGCAGACCGGTCCCCTTATACAATTTTTCGGCAGACAGCTTTTCATTAAGGGAATTCTTGGTATTTTACATGGGGGGAGTATTTAAGGCCCAAAGAGTTCGAACTCCTCTCATCTTCTCCATTATTTCTCCTAACCCTAGTCTCTCCCACTCTCTCTCTCTACCTCCATTAAAGCTCTCACTTCTCTCCTCCATTCCAAGGCCCTAGAGGGCTCAAATAAAGTTTTGCAAAGAACAAACGACGATCCACACACCGAGAGCTATCCGGAAAGCTTGCCATTTTCGCCATTCACCGAAGTCCGAAAGTTAGGGCTTGTTCAAGCTTTATTAAGGTAGGAGACTTCTATCTCTAGATATGTTCTAGATTGTTCCTTCCCCCTCCCTCCCTTGATATCTCGTCAATTTGTGTAAAATTCTTATGTAACATGTCATGGTAAAATTGACCTAGGGTTTGAGGTCTAATGATGACATTGATGGTAGATATGGAGTTCTTAGAGTCGTATACACCTAGGACAAGGTTCAATTTCATGCTTGAATAACATATGTGAAAAGTCCCAATTTTCGATAAATCCTAATGTACAAATTTGGTGGTTTTGGTCAATATGATGTCGAATGGTAAAATTGACTTCGAAAATGTGAAATTGGGACTAGATAAGCCTTAACGGATGGGGTTGGGGTGGTGGTCAAGTATAATGAATGTTAGTCGCACATTGGCTATGTTGTATGAATATAGAATGGACTTGACTAGGGATTTCATGATTCATACTAGCTTGATGATATTTAGATAACACGGAATGGACTTGACTAGGGATTCTGGGGTTTATCCTATTATTGATAAAAGAAACATAGTACGATTTAGACTAGTAATGGAATTCCCGTACACTTGCTATTGTAAAATCATGAAACACATGAACGAATGAACTCACACTTGGTCCCTTGAATGGAATGAGAACTCTCACATGTATTGTAATACCTATGTTATGTTTTAAGGTTATTAATAAATAATCATTGTGGCTTAGAATATAATTTTGAGTTTATGAATGTGATTAAGAATTTTGGGAAATGTTTGAGGAATAATTTAAAATTTTATAAAATTATTATGGAATTATTTGAGGCATTAGGATTTAAAACAAATCTGATTGAAAGTAATTAAAGTGTTATGGAGGTCTAAGTGAAAGGATTT
>NMUG010002530.1:0-15876 GCA_002855965.1 Monotropa hypopitys | reverse complement strand
GAATTACACATTTTATCATTTTCCCACCTTGGCTCACCCAAAAGGTATAACCGCATTACCATCACAAGGTCATCATTTTTATTCCAATATTCTTTTTCGGTCGACTCCTAAACAAGCGAGTCTCCAAACTCCCCAAGATAAGGGCGAGTAAATCACATGTGTTAAGATTTGTTCCAGGATCCCGTCTGCCAACGTATCCAGTATCTTCCGAGACTTTCGGGAACTCGTATCTCCCACCTATGGCCAAAGGATCTTATTCCTAGATCATCACCCGTTAATGATATCTAGTGATTCCACGACTTCAAGAGAATGCGTATCTCCCACTTAACATGACAAACGGACTTGGACATGAACCATCCAAGTCAAATCCACACTTTACACTTCCTTGTTCCATTTGTGAGTTTTGGTGAATGATTGAAGATTAGCTAAGGGTGGTCCTCGTAGGATCCATCCCTCGTATTGGGAATTCATTGTATTCATTGGGTACTTTCATTGTAGATCAAACCGTTCATTTTCCATGATTCCATAATCCCTTCAAGGTAAGGTCCAACACACACTTCCGATTTCCCCTCATCACAACCTCAAGGGGACTCGTATCAATCACACCACAATACCACTAGTACCCAAAAGAGTCACAACACACACTCACCCGACGAATTTCCATGACCACACCCAACTAGGTAGAAAGTTCACCCTAGTCGACTACAAGGGAGAGAAATCCCAATTTCGCTAAGACTCACGCTCACACAACACCACAATGACCCAAGAATGTCAAACACGATGCTAAGCGTTCATCACTATCAATTTACACAATCTACTCATCCAAATTTCACCTCAAGGCCCACTCGGGTATTTCATCAAACACGTGGCGTCTAGACCACTCTAAGGGTAATCCTCGACACCCGAGTCATTCTCTCTAACCCCATACCATTCCATTACCAACATAATTACCCAAGGCTAGTCCGACACCAAACAATCGAATAACACCAACGCGACTACGCATCCTATGCCAACAAATCGAACCACGAACAATTTGACTAAGCAACGAAACATGAAATGAAAATATGCACACCCATGCACGCTAAGTAGGAGTTAAGAGTTACCCACCAGAGCGTCGCCGGAGAGGTCACCGGAGAACGTTCACCACACCACCGCGCTCCAAGCCTGTCAACGCGAAGCTCTCGTCGCAACCTATAATGTTCAACCATTAGAAAATGGAGGAGAGCAACTATAAGATCAAGAGAGGAAGGGACATACCATTCCAAGACGATCTAAACCCATCAACGCGTAGCCTTCGATGTCCCTATCGTCGTTAATACTTCGAGTTTTGCCCGAAACCCCATGGATTCTCCTATAATCAAGAGAGAAGGGAGAGGGGGAGAAGAGGGAGGTAGAGAGAGAGAGTATGTTCTGCAGAAAATGGGGGTATGAAATGCACTAACTCGGACCAAAACATATATATATATAGGGCCCCAAGTGAAAAGACCACTTTGCCCTTAATGATACTCTGCGGAACACAGTTGCACCGGTGCAAACCAGATCTGCACCAGTGCAACCCCCCGTTGCACCAATGCATCAACCGATACAAACCTCTCTGCCTCAAATCCGAACCTCTATGCACCGGTGCAAACCCTACCTGCACCGATGCAAACTATTCCTGCACTGGTGCAACTCTACCTGCACCGGTGCAACTACTTCGAGAAGAAGGCAGTGCACTCTGGACAACACCTGCACCAGTGCAACTCCAACCTGCACCGGTGCAACTGCACCAGAAATGAAAAAAAACTGCAAAATGGACCCCGAGGCCATCCCGGATGCCTCGGACAAGCACCAAACTAAAAGATGAGGTTTAATGGGATTCCCAAACGATATTTTCACACCCAAATATGATCAAACGAACTTGATTTCTACCCAAGGACCTCTTTTAGCCGAAACTCTAAACAATATAATTTCTAAAACGGGTATAAGTCGCACTAAAATTTGCAGAGTGTTACAGTCACAATGAACCAAAACGTGCTGGGCTCTACACTTCTGCGCACCAGAGAGTCCTGCTAGCATGGATTTATATTCTGCTTCATTATTTGAGGCCCTGAATGCCAACCGGACTGATTGCTTTAGAATAACGGACTCTGGTGATATCAAAACGACTCTAATACCTGACCCCTTGTTGCAGGCCGATCCATCCATATAGAGTTTCCACAACTCAGCAGTGGGTGGCTCATCACTTGCAACTCAGGGTGTACGGGGTTCTCCTCTGTTGGGTTGTGCCGCATTGCCACCTGGACTGGTATTGCGGAAAACTCCGCAACAAAATCAGCAAGTATAAAGAAAGTCTGACACAAATCAGATATGTGGGAGTCCGACTCCTTGGACTTGACCACCATATCGTCGATATACACTTCCATGGTTTTTTCCAACAACTCTAAACATCAGCGTAGCCAATCTTTGGTAGGTGGAACTTGCATTTATGAGTCCTAATGGCATCACCTTATAGCAGTACAAACCCAAAGGAGTGATAAAAGCACTTTTCTCCTGATGGGGTTCATACATAGCGATCTGGTGATAATCTTTGTAAGCGTCCAGGAAGCTCATCTGCGCATACCCTGCTGTGGAATCCACTAGCTGGTCAATCTTGGGCATGAGAAAACTGTCTTTTGGGCATGTCTTGTTGAGACTAGTGAAATCGACACAAACCCTCCAAACACCACTCTTCTTCTTCTTCACCACAACGGTATTTGACAGCCATTCGGGGTAGTACACCTCCCTAATAGCCTCGGCCTCCAACAAGCGGCCAAACTCCTCCATAACCACCTCTGCGTGGTGCGCGGCTGAGCGTCTTTGTCTTTGCATATCTGGCTTGTGGCAAGGATTCACGTTGAGGTGATGGCATATTATGCTTGGCTCGACCCCAGGCATCTCTGCTGGAGTCCAAGCAAATATGTCAATATTTTCCCTAAGAACCCGTTCATATTCAAGGGCCTCCTTCCCCGAGAGATCATCCCCGAGGAGGAAGTACCTATCGGTGTCTGACTCATGGGCAAGAACTTTCCTAAAGCTCTCGACCACACGGGTGCTCGGGTCCATACCCACATCATTTAAAATGAGCTGGTTGGGCACCTCAATAGACTTGATATGCTCATACTTTGGCCCTGACTTGATTGAAGCGAGAAAACAATTTCGGGATGACTTATGATTCCCTCGAATGCTGTCCACCCATTTAGGGCATGGAAACTTGATCAACTGATGATAAGTGGATGGAATAGCACCCATTCTATGCATCCACGTCCCCCATGATTGTGTTGTAGACAGAAGGTACGTCGGTGACCAAGAATTCCACATCTTTGGTGACATGCCCCGCTCTGACCGGCAACACAATGGAACTGAGAGGCCACACTGGCTCTCCTCTAAAGCCAATCAAGGGTATCCGCACTTCCCTTAAATCATCCTGAGACAAGCCCATCTTCAAGAATGCCTGCAAATACAAGATATTGGTGGAACTGCTCTGATCTTTCAATATTCTCTCAGTGTCAAATCGGTTGATATTCAGGGTGACAACCAAAGCATCGTTGTGCGGCACAGTGATCCCTTCCAAGTCATCATTTGAGAAGGCTATCTGTGCAGTGTACCCCTCATCCTCTCTTTGTCTCTTCTGTCCGAGTTATAGCATGTGGTGATCTGAAGCCTGCTTCCTCCTTGAAGCTCTAGATTCTCAGAGTGGAACCTGTAATATCCTGCAAAATTGTATCTCAATCGGATATCGGTAAGTGTTTGATCCAAACAGTTTTGTATAATACAAGTTTCTGTCAGTTTTATGTGAAACTATTTGGATCAAATACTTACTGATATCCGATTGAGATATATTTTTGCTAGGTGATATATTTATCGATTTGAACATTGTTAACGATTTGGATCATCATAATAGAACCCGGAAATAATTCGATCGAGTCATTGGTCCAAAACTTTGTCTAATTTCTTGGTCTTGGGAGCCTTATATATATATAAGTATAACACTTTTATCCCATGGACTATCCAACAGTGTATAATATTTTTGAACTATCAAAGGTGCCTATAACCTTCTTAAACTATCAAATTTAATGATAACTTAGTCTCATATTAGGATGAAAACATACAATGCATCCATTTAAGAAACTATGATGTAATGAACTTATAATTTAATTTAATTTTTAATATTTTTCAATGGAAACAACCAACCAAAAAGGCATTGATACAAACAAACACACAACATTGTCATCAAATGCTCATTTGCATAAAAGACAAATTTCACAGAGCCAAAAGCTAACCATAGCCCTCATAATACTCTCAATCTTTTGAAACCCGGACCCGTCGACAAGCCGGTGAAGATATGGGATGGGCGTATCATTGGTTCAACTGTTATCTGATCGTAATGTCATAATGATATCATAATTATTTTTATTCAATTATTTTTAAAATACAAAAAATAATTTTTTTCCAGTTTAACCAATTTTTAGCGATTCAACTAGTTGAACTAGTGGGTCAACTACGATTTTCATTTTTAGAATGGTTTTTGAAATTTAGCAGTGATGGGTGGTACCGAGCTGGGAGCTCAGCACCACAGATTAGACCTCAGCTCAGAAATGAAGCCATCATTAGGCCGACCTTACCAACGGGACCTCAGCTCAACAAAGAACTAGGGATTGATAGGGAGACCTCAGTATCCAAGATAATTGTAACAGGCACACGTCTCTAGGCCTTAACTAATTCTTTTTCGCCTAATCTCTATTTGAAACAGGGATCTCACGAGGTATGATACCAGAATGGCGTAATTCACGCCGAAGATGGTGGGAGTGTGTTGAACGGTTAAGGAAACGTTGTAGAAAATCATGGGGACTTTTCTTAAAGATAAGCGGAGTATATAACTTCCTAAAAAGGCGATCGTAAAGGGTACGAGAACACTCCTAAGTATTGATTTTATCTCTTGAGTCTTTTTCCGTTTCACTAAAAACAAAGGTTAACTTAAGCATCAGAGGATTTTTGGGTAGGCACCACACCAGTGTCAAGATCGTTTTGCAGGGCTTGAAGGCAGGAAGAGAAAGAGCCATAAATCGTGTCATCAGTTGGCACCGTCTATGGGAATGATTTATTCATTATTGGTGATAGATTTCTGGATGGTCAATACTTGTTCGATGGACAGAAGCAATCATATAGATCCCACAGCCATGACTCCTGGGATGTTCCTGTCCATGCAGCGTCAAGTGGAACTATTGACGAAGAGTTTGGAGGAGGTTCGCCATGAAAACCAGGCATTGAAGGCCCAACAGAATAGGCCAGATCCAGATCCACCCACTGAGATTTAAGGAGTACTCCCACGAGAGTTTGAGGGGAACAACGAGAGGGTGGATGAGAATGAAGGAAGGAGGGTAGAGAGAGCTGACGACCAATCCCAGCACCAGGACCTTCAGGCAAGTGGAACTGCTAGAGGGGCCAAACCACCTTTGGAGAGGCCAAAGGAGGATCTTTTGGTAGACATGCAAGCACATATTGATACAATACAGAGGCATGTGCAGGCGAAAATGCCAGTTACAGTGAAGGAATTGGTGTAGACTATAGACTCTCCATTTTCACAATGGGTGTTAGATTTGCCATTACCGTCCAAGTTTAAGATGCCGGTTATTGAGTCATTCAGTGGTACTACAGACCCCCTATATCACTTGGAAACCTATAAGAATTTGATGACTCTGCATGTTGTACTAGATGAGGTGATATGCAGAGCCTTTCCAGTCACGTTGAAGGGAAATGCCAGAATGTGGTTCAATAAGTTGAAGCCCATATGTATTAACAATTTTAAGGAGTTAAGTCAAAAGTTTGTTAGCCATTTTATAGTAGGTCATAGGTACAGAAAACCTGACACCTACCTATTGACGGTCAGGCAGAAGAAAGGGGAGTCAGTGAGGGAATACACGACTCGTTTTACTCAAGAAACAATGCAAATCGAGAGTTCAAATGAAAAGATGGCCACGGAGGCTTACATTTCAGGCATGTGGTCAGGGGCACTCTTGTTTAGTTTAACACATGACCCTCCACAGGATATGACTGAGTTGATGCTCAGAGCTCAAAAATATATGAACGCCGAAGATGCCCTTAATGCGCGTAGGGGGAGAGACGAGGGACCTCAAGGGCAGGCTCCTACGATGTCTGTTCAAGCACAAGTGGATCGCAAGAGAAAAGACCCCCCACGGGGGATGGCACAGGATTATTGGGAAAAGAGGCCGGAGCCTAGGGGCTCTCCTCAAAGAATTGGAGGACCACCAGAGAAATACAAACATTACACCCCATTGATAGCTTCAGTGGAGCACATTTTGGGTGACCTAAGGGATGATCCTGATTTAAAGTGGCTGGGAAAGCTTAAAAGTAATCCTGACAGGCACCCCAGGGACGCATATTGCCATTTTCATCGTGATCATTGTCATTATACTAATGACTGCATTGAACTCAAGGGCCAAATCGAAGACCTCATTCAGACAGGTTGATTGCAGAGATTTGTCGATAAAAGAGATCAGAGGTCTCAGAGAGGAGGTCGTCACCGAGAGGAGAGAGCTAGAGCTCCAGAGAACAATGATCTCATTGGCGAGATAAGGGTTATTCATAGAGGGTCAAGAGGAGGAGGTCCGTTGAGCTCAGCCCGGAAAGCTCATCTGAGGAGGCTGATGTCAGATGATCCAATGGAAGTATGCTCAGTAGGAAAACAAAATAGGTGTCCTAAAAAGACGGAGATACCTATCATTTTTTTAGGAGGATGAGAAAGGAACAGTGTATCCACATGATGACCCACTTGTGGTATACATGATCATTGCTAACTTCAAAACCAGAAGGATATTTGTTGACAATGAGAGCTCAATATACATTTTGTTTCTTCATGCTTTTGACCAGCTAAGGTTGAGAAGAGAGAGACTGAGACCTATGGCATCTCCCTTGGTGGGATTTGCTGGGGAGGCCGTTTATCCAAAGGGACAGATAGCCCTTCCGGTGACCATGTGAGAAGAAGGAAGTCAAGTGACAACCATGGTGGATTTCTTGGTGGTAGATTCACCTTCTGCTTACAACGCCATTGTTGAGAGGGTGTTGCTGAACAAAATCAAGGCAGTGATCTCTACACACCATTTGAAGGTAAAGTTCCCCACGCCTGAGGGGGTGGGATAAATGAAGGGAGACCAGAAAATAGCTCGAGAGTATTACAACTATTCTGTCAGACATCACAATGAAGCATTGATGGTGGAAGAGCTGGATGTCAGAGATGAGCAGAAATTACTGAGAGGGGAGCCAGTGGAGTAACTCATCTCCCTTCAGATCTGGCCTGGCGAGCTGGATAAGAAGATTCAGATTGGGATAGGCTTAGAAGATAGCGAGAGGAATTCTATGGTCAACTTCTTAGCAAGGAGTAAGGATGTCTTTGCATGGACGCATGAAGATATGCCTGGAATAGATCCACGTGTTATGGTACATCGCCTGAATGGAACCCAGATCATAGGTCTGTCAAGAAGAAAAAGAGGACCTTGCACCAGACAGAAGCAGAGCAGTGGTTGAGGAGGTTGATGAGCTGCTGCGATCCAAGTCCATATGAGAGGTACACTATCCCAGTTGGATTACGAATGCTGTGATGGTTAAAAAGTTTTCAGGGCAATGGAGAATGTGTGTTGATTTTAAATATCTCAACAAAGCTTGTCCAAAGGATAGCTTTCTGCTACCCTGAATAGACCAGCTGGTGGATTCTACAACTGGGCATGAGCTTCTAAGCTTTATGGATGCTTTCTCGGGGTATAATCAAATCAAAATAGATGAAGATGACCAGGAGAAGACAGTGTTTGTTACTGACAGGGGGTTGTATTGTTACACTGTCATGCCTTTTGGATTGAAGAATGCATGCGCTACTTATCAAAGGTTGGTTAACAGGATGTTCAAGAACCTTATATCCAAAAGCATGGAGCTCCATGTCGACGACATGTTGGTAAAGAGCCCCCAACAGGCCAGTCATGTGGGGGACCTGGCGCAGACCTTTGACATTCTAAGGAGATACAAAATGAAGTTGAACCCATCAAAGTGCGCGTTTGGGGTTGCTTTAGGCAAATTCATGGGGTTCATGGTATCTCAGTGCGGGATTGAGGCAAATCCAGAAAAGATCAGAGAAATTATAGAAATGAAGTCCCCCAGGACAGTCAAAGAAGTGCAGCGGCTCACGGGATGTGTGGGCGCCTTGAGCAGATTCGTTTCCAAGGCGACGGATAGGTGCCAGCCTTTTTTCAAAGTGTTAGAGAAGAGTTTCGTGTGGACAGAAGAAAGTGAATTTGCATTCAACCAATTGAAGCACTACCTACAGCACCCACTGTTACTCAGCTCATCAGTTGATGGGAAAGAATTTTTCTTGTACATTGTGGTATCGTCTTATGTTGTAAGCTCAGTCTTGGTTCGGGTGGAGGAAGGTGTGCAACACCCAATTTATTATACAAGCAGAGTGTTGATGGGATAATAAACAAGATACCCAAGAATTGAAAAGGTGGCATTTACAGTGATCTTGCCAGGAGACTAAGGCTCTATTTTCAGTCACATCCTATCAGTATTCTGACTGACCTACCTCTCAGGAGAGCTCTCCATAATCCAGATACATCAGGGCGTCTTATCCAGTGGTCTTTAGAATTGGAGGAGTTTGACATAAGTTACAAGCCTAGGAGTTCGATGAAGGCTCAGGCCTTGGCAGATTTTTTGGTTGAATATGCATCACCAGATGATGAAGTTTTTAGGGGAGATGAAAAAACGTGGCTCATGCACGTGGACGATTTAGTCACTAGAAGGGCAAGTGGAACAGGTCTGATGCTAACTTCACCAGATCGGGAGAAATTAAAGTATGCGCTGAGGTTTGAATTCAATGATATGAACAATCAGGCAGAGTATGAGGCTTTTGTGGTTGGGCTTCAGATTGCTCAGGTAATTGGCCTAAAGTGTTTGGCTGTGATGAGTGACTCTCAGCTCATTGTGAATCACGTAAAGGGAGAGTTCAAAGCAAAGGAATAAGCAATGGAGAAATACCTTCAAGTGGTTAAACAGTTAGCTCAGAAATTTAATAAATTCTCGATCTCTCGGATACCTTGAGCAAAGAATCATGATGCTGACCTGTTGTCCAAGATGGCCACTTCGACGGAAGAGCTCCCTGCAACGGGAATATTAGTTCAGACGTTAAAAGCCCCAAGTATTGAGGAGGTAAAGTTGTCGGTCATGGCGATTGATTATTCTAATTCATGGGCAGGGCCCATCGTCAAATACATCAAAACAGGACAACTACCAGAAGATAGGATGGAAGCCAGAAAGTTGAGGATCCAAGCAGCAAGACATACCTTGATGGGTGACATCCTGTACAAAAGGGAATTCTCTTTGCCCTATCTGAGGTGTTTAATGAAGGGTGAGATAGACATGGCTATGGAGTAAGTCCATGGGGGAATATGTGAAGCACATCACGGAGGCAGAACCCTTGCACACAAGATAATCAGATTAGGGTATTATTGGCCCACCATACAGAGTGATTATATGGCCCCAGTCAAAAGATGCGATTCTTGCTAGAGATTCGCTAACATCTCCCATGCACTTCTTACTCAGATGATCCCCATGAAGGGACCTTGGCCTTTTGCACAATGGGGAATGGACTTTATCAGGTCTCTTCCCAGGGGCGGCAGTACAAAGGCAATATGTAGTAATAGCTATTGATTACTTTACAAAGTGGGTTGAATCCAAGGCTTTATCCATCATCACTTCTCAGGCAACCATCTCCTTCCTTTGGCAGAATATCATATGCAGGTCTGGCTTGCCCAGGGTAATAGTGGTCGATCTTGGAAAGCAATTTGACAGTTCAGAGTTCAAATATTTTTGTGCTGAGAAGGCCATACACGTGTACTACACATCTAAAGCCTATCCCAGGGCCAATGGACAGACTGAAGTCACCAATCACAAGATAAAGAAGGGAATCAAAAGAAGATTGAGATCTGCAAAGGGGATTTGCCAAACGAGCTGCATCATGTATTATGGGCTTTCCGGACATCACCCAGGTCGGCCACGGGTGAAACACTGTACTCCCTAGCCTTTGGAGCAGAGGCTGTAGTATCCATTGAAGTGGAGCTGCTTAACTACAGAACTGCTTCACTCGAGGAAAATGTGAATGAAGAAGAGCTCAGGGCTGAGCTAGTCCTAATTGAGGAAAATAGGAACAAGGCAGCAGCAAGGGTCGCTATTTATCAACAGAGAATGGCGAGATATCATAACTCCAAGGTTCAGTCAAGATCATTTCAGTCTGGTGACTTAGTCTTGAGGAAAGCTGATCCCACGGGAAAGAAGGCGAAGCAGCTCCAGCCCAACTGGGATGGAATGTAGCAAATACTCAGACACTCCAAGGCGGGGGCATATCGACTTGGAACCTTAAGACGGAAGGAGTTTCCAAATCTTTGGAATGCAGAGTATTTGAAGAAATCTTACAGGTGTAGTTAAAATTGATGTTTATTAAAGCTAAGTGGTTTTTCTTATGACATCTTGTTGCGAGTAAGATTCAGATTTTAATTTTAAAACTATGATTGCGCAACTATTTGTAATATCAATTTATGATCATTGTCAAGCTAATGGACCATGTTTATATCATATTTAAAGTTGAATGCAAACCCCATTTGTTTCCTGTTCGTTATATATTCATAAATGTGTAACTCGGTGTTAAGGCACAGTTGAGCTGGGCACCAAGGTGCAAGCTCAACGAATTGCTAAGGCAAATAGTGCTTAGGCACAGATGAGCTCAGCGCCTAAGTGCAGTTCAGTCTCATGCTAAGGCGTGACACAAATTGCTAAGGCAAATAGTGTTACGACACAGATGAGCTCAACACCAAAGTACATCTCAGACTCATACAAAGGCATGACACAAATTACTAAGGCAAATAGTGCTACGGCACAGACGAGCTCAGCACCAAAGTGCAGATCAGCCTCATGCTAAGGCATGACACAAATTGCTAAGGGAAATGGTGCTACGACATAGATGAGCTTAGCACCAAAGTGCAGCTCAGCCTCATGCTAAGGCATGCCACAAATTGCTAAGGCAAATAGTGCTACGACACAGATGAGCTCAGCACCAAAGTGCAGCTCAGTCTCATGCTAAGGCATGATATAAATTGCTAAGGCAGATAGTGCTATGACACATCTGAACTCAGAAACAAGGTACAGCTCAATGTCATGCCAAGGCGTGACGAAGCAAGCTAGGGCAAAAAACGTGCTAAGACACAGCCCAACTAGGCAATAAGGCATAGCTCAGCTAAAAGCTGAAGCATGAACTCAACATCATGTCGAAACATAATAGAGATTATTAAAGTAAACGGTGGTGAAATATAGCCCAACAAAATCCACTGAAACATAAAAATGTTATAGCGCATCGCAATGCATAGTGAAAAATCAGAAGCTAAATGTTTTCTCCCCAAAGTCTCAAAATATGGCAAAACCAAAAGAAATACATAGCCAGCTCAGATGTCCTAAGGATCATAAGAAAAAGCTAAAGAGGTGAGAAGTTAAAAGGCTCGTCGATATCATATTCCCCAAAAAGAAAAGGAGGTCCCTAATCAGCCGCAACCACTTCCGTCGATATCTCCTATATTAGTCCCATGGCTGCAGAGGTGATGGACTCTTGAACAATCTTGTCGATGGAATAGGGGGCTGAAAGATCCTCATAGACAGAGTTATGTTCATGGGAGGTGACCTCAATGCCCTCATTGTCGTTTTCTTCATCAATAATTAGTGAATCCTCCATGATAATCTCAAATTGTTGGGTACTAAAATCCAAATCAGGATATTTACTGATACACTATCATCGCATCTCTTCAAAACCGTCAAAGTAGCTCAGTGTCACCTCTTCCATGTGCTCCTGCTGCTCTCTGGTACGAATCTCCCGGATTTGGTTGAGGCATTCTTCAGCTTTGGCCATGGAAGCAGAAACTTTCTCGCTCACATCTTCCATTAGGTCCCTCTCAGCTACAGCCTTGTCCAGATCCTCCGACAAGCGAGTGCAGTGGGCTTCTTCAGCTTTTAGTCTCTCTTCTTTAGCTTTCAACTTATCTTCAACAACAATTTTCTCCTCCACCAACTGTTAGATCTCTGATTCCTTCTTCTTTAAAACCAGGGCTACAACATCCCTCTCGGATTGAGCTTGCTTGATTTGATGCTGGAGATCCTGATTCTTCTTAATCAGACTCTCCTGCTGCTGTGAGGATTTGGACAACTCTTGGGCTATGTGAAAGCCCTTCACAAAAACCTAGCATGCAAGAAGAAAAGAGGACTTCGTAAGGTTTGTTGAAGACATTAAGGTGAAAAACACGTGAAGACCTTACCTTACTCATCTCCGTTAAAAATTCCTGGCATATGGTTGCGGGAAGTTGGTCGACCAGGTATTTCAGATCAGCTCGAGTCGCCATGCACTTGGCCTTAGTCAGGGCATGATTGTCATCAAACAGCACTATGGGTCTATCGTCCCCTGTTAGGACCTGCGCCCCTTTACCCTTACCACCTTCCTTAGAAGGGATCAACTGTAACACCCCTCAATTTTAATAAAATATTTCAAGTCTATTTTTTTTTGAAAGACATATATAAAAAGGAGGGTGTTAATCGTTGTTATCCATCACAATCAGTAGAAGATTCATTACATTACAAATGGTACAGAAAAGAGTAAGAATGTACATCTAATGAATTTATTACAATTAATCAACTCAAGGAAGAGAAAAGAGGTACAACAGCTATCTACTACAACTGTAAAGAAAAACACAACTACAACTGTGCTACAACCTGAGAACCGAACTGAAGTCCCAAGTACAAGAGAGCCAAGGCTGCAGCTCCAAAGGGACCAGCTGCTAGCACAAGCTCCAAGTCCTCCTGCAAGAGAAGCCCTGTAGTACAATCCTGGAAAAGGGAGAAAGTGAGGGTCTGAGCATTCCACGGCTCAGCAGGAAAACTATTAACTACTACCAAGTGCACACACGAGAATGTGTGCCTAAGTGTCCTCACAAGGGTAGAGAGAGAGGAGAACCCAAGGCACAGAAGTACACTCAACCACCAAAGCGATAAGTCAAACCAACATTCTCTCTCGTGATAGTAAGTGTAACCCAAGGTCAACCAACCCAACGCACAACAAGTGAAACCACTAACAAAACCTCCAAAGATAACCCAAACACAACCGCTACCTCACTACCAATACCACCCACCATTCCATGATTGTTATAAATTCAGGTGTTGTTCATCTTGGAGATATATTTGAGTTAAAGAGGTAGATTTTCCATTATTCATTCATTATCAACAATTGTCTCCACTTGAAGAACAAGGGAGCTCAAGCCATCCATTCCGAGGTGAGTCACGTACTAAGAGGTCGCACTAGGTCCTACCCACCACGCACAACGACTGGGTCACGGGACAACGCAAAGGTCCATATCCGACTGTTCCCCCTTGGCGACACAAGGGAGTCATGCAGGACACATCGTACTCGTTATCGGCATAATCCCCTTGGCGGCACAAGGAGATCCCACGAGTAATCCCACACGAAAATCATAACCGAGTAGGGTAAACTCTTCCTAAACTCGGGGTCGTACGCGGGTAGGGCAAACTCCTTCCTAACCCGGATGGATACCATTAAGGGTTGGGGAATCCTTACCTCCCAAGATCCTATGGAATCCTCCTGCGACATCGATTACCATCCACTCTCCTCACATGATCATTTGTGTTCCATTAGGTTGAAATTAGGTGACTGATTCAAGATTGCCAAGGAGTGGTCCTCGTAGGATTCACCTCCATATTTGTCATTCATTAGGTTCATTGTGTTCATTGTTAGGTTTCCACAATTCAACAAGGTTCCACACTCAAGGGCAACCTACTATCAAGTCAAGACTCGGTGCAATAGCGTTCAAGGGGAAAACCCAACGACGCCCAATATCACAATACCCACATTCACCCGATTTCCGACAACCAAGACCAAAGAATGATTTAAGAATTAATACTAATCCAAAGGGATTTCTAGTGACCAACCAAGCAAACCCAAGAATACTATGACAACCCAACCAACCCAAATTCCTCACAATACAACCCAAAGCTCATTCGAGCATTTCATCGAACACCTTAAGGGTCTAAGTCCTACGAACCTTCAATCAACGCCTCAATCACTCCACGAACCCCAAGCAATTCTCAATTGATCCTACTACGACAATAAAACCTAATCCAAGTCACCTCAAGCACGATAACCCAATGACTACGACAATTGACATCAAATACGATTCTTGACATGGATTATGAAATTGAAGGAAATCAACAATAAATGAGAATGCTATAGACATTCACGCACGCACACAAGATAGGAATTAAGAGTTCACCCATCGGAGAGTCGCCGGAAAAGTTCGCCGGAGAAGTCGCCGGAAAACTCCATTGTCGCCGGAGTGAACCATGCCCACCATTGCGAAGCTCTTGATGTGTTCTATAATGTTTAAGAAGGGCAAAACCTTAGACAAGCAACTACCAAAAACCTAGGGTTTTAGAGAGAGAGAGACTTACCGATCGGGAACGATCCGAGCACATCATCGCGGAGAGGGGAGCGAGCTCAACATCGACAATACTCCGTGTTTCTTCCGATTCCTCATGGATTGAGTGAGATGGAAGAGAGAAGGGAGAGAGAGTTGAGAGAGGGAGGTAGATAGAGAATATTAGGGTTCCAAATGGAGAGGATGACCCCAAAATTCGGACCCAAGGGTTATATATAACCCCTAGTGAAAGTACCAAGATGCCCCTCATTAATTTCTCTCGCGCATAAAAATTATAGGCGGCGACCGGTCGACACAAAAGGCTGTACCGGTCACGGACTCTCGGATGGGGCGGCGACCGGTCGGCGATTTAGGGGGTACCGGTCGACGCGACCAAAAAAGGTGCTGAAGGAAATCATGATTTTTCTGAGAGTATTTTGACCATAACTTCTTCGTTCGACCTCCGATTGAGACGATTCAAGTTGCGTTAGATTCGTAATCAAATTCTCTATGACTTTCATGAACAAAGATTTCTGATTCGAAGAACGAATCAAATCGATGAATTTAGATACGATTAAGGATTTTCGATTTATTAAACGATGGAAATTAATTAAAATTTCCGGAGTGTGACAAACTACCCTCCTTACAAGAATTTCGTCCTCGAAATTTGCCGAAGTAAGGAGATAACAATTCGACGAAACGAACCACAAAGGATCCAATGAGAAACCACACTCCACTACGCTTCCGCTGCGACCAAAACCACTTACAGCTTTTCCTTACGAATGCGTCAACGGAGTTTAGACAACCTCCTCAACACGCAACAAGCCCAACGAACACACTACCAAGTGACTAACGACAAGGGAAAGCCGAAAACACGTACGATCCTCAACAATAGTCACGAGAATTTCTAAATTCCCAGAAAATCCCAAAACATTCAACAATGCATTACAACATGCTACGAATGAACCGAAGGAACGAGAATGCGCCGAAACATCAAGAATACGGAGGGACACGTCGCGGATACACCGACACGCGGGGGATACACCGAAGACACACGGGCATTCCAGGACACACCAAGGGCATGCCGACACGCCAAGAACACGCCAAGGATGCGATTTAGATACGAGGATACGGTACCGATATGCGGGTACGATACGGGTACGATGCCGACATACGGACATGATACAGATACTCCTATTTCCCCAAAACAACTTCCGGAATCTCACGAAAAGCAAAGAAACGAATTTCAACTATTATAAGAATATCCACAACGACTTCGCCACCAAAAACGCGCGAAATAAACAAGAGGATCGATTTTTTTGAACAAGATGGC
>NMUG010002529.1:0-15880 GCA_002855965.1 Monotropa hypopitys | reverse complement strand
TTTGGAAATCCTTTGGATCACATGTTTATAAATGGAATGAGATATGAAAATATGCTTTCAAATAGAAAAGATGTTTTGTGAAAAAGAGAAGATAAATGGATTTGGTGTGCGTTAAAGGTGATTTAAAAGGTGAGATATGTTTTGAGATATATGAAATTGAATAATGGTTTTGGTGAGTTAAAGAGGTTCTCAAATAAGAAATATAGTGTTGAGTTATGTGTGGTGTAAAATGATGATTTCGAAAGATGGTGTAAAAAAGGTGTGTTTTGGTGAAAATATAAGAAAAAGGTGTTAATTGTCAAAATGATAATTTTGGAGTACTTTAATAGCCTTGCCATAGATCAAGTGGGTCTATGGATCATTATGCACATGTGGTGCAATGCACAGGTGGTGCACTTGAGATGGTGATATTATATATATATTATATCTAGAGATAAAGGTGATTGTCCTTACCACTGGGGCTGGTGTAGTGGCCTCTGGATCATTACTTGTTGCTTATCCGAGAATGTACCCAGGGTATCAGATCTGACATAACGGTTGGTCACCGGACGTTAATGACCCTTGGCTATTATTGTGCGAGTATATAAGGTGTGGTGTGGTGTAGTGTTAGATCTATACGATCTTTTTTTTTTGAGTTGGTGATTCCACGAGTTAGAAACTTTATTGGTGATTATTAAAGAAACCTAAAATGGTGTTTTGTGTTGAGTAAAAGAGATAAAAGGATAATTTTAGTTATAAATATATAAAAGGTGAGTTTTAAAGGGTGATGTGTGAGTTGGAAAAAAGGTGATTTCATAAAAAGGAAATGATTTTGGGAAAAGAACGTGTGTGTGTGTTTTAAAAGAGATGGTGATCCTTAGCTATTTTGCTTCTTTTCTTTATGCTTTTTATTTAAGTATTCACTAGCCGTCATCGCTGATGCACGCTTGTGCCTTTGGTTTTAGGTGTTCGAGCTAGAGTCCACAGTTCAGTCCAGTCCAGCTGCAGTGTCATAGTGTTTGTCAGTGTTATAGTGGTAGGATGTGTTTTTTTATTTATTTCTTTATCATTTGAGAGATTGTTTAGCTCTCACTTTGAGTTTGTTTTCTTTTATTCAGAGTTGTAGTAGTTGTAGCAGTTGTTGAGTTGTGGAGTTGTATCGTACATGTTGTCCAGAGTTGTTTTTATTTATTTTGAGTCTGTATCATCTAAGATTTATAATCAGATTAGTGGAGTTTTTATTTCTATTGTCATGTAGTGGTTTGAGTTTAGTAGATGCTATCGCCATATATCATCTTTGGATAGCTGGCTTTACATTTATCAGGGATGAGACGTGACACTTTTGATGACCTTGCCCCAATAGAAGAAGGATTCGGGTTATGCTAGTTAGTTGTGTTCTAGTACGATGGTCCTTGGTTACTTCACATAGAGGTTTAGGGTGGTCTTACCCTTGTAGTAAAGGAAAGGGTTATGCTTCGGTTGGTATCTATTCTAGTTGAGTCTTAGAGACTTTAGTAAGATGTTCATTTGATATCGGGGACGTGAGTCATTATCCATTGTCGGTTGTATATTCAAGTTTAGTATTCCTTGAGGAGTCTCAGTCACTTTATATACTAGGGTTCTTCTTTGTCTTTGCTTGCATGCTTGTGGATACTTGTGCATACATCCTCTATATGCATGCATGGTAATAGTAATGGTTTTTCTCACTGAGCACATGGAACGCTCCGACCCTTTTCCCTTTTCCCCAGTGTTGGAGTTTGAGTCAGCTGTTGGATTTTCTTTGGAGCTTTGCCACTCCTACTCCTTTTACTTTTATTGTACCTTATGTATCTTTGTACTTCACTTTCAGTTGTATTAGTTGTAGATAGCCTTGTACTTTAGTTGTAACCTGGTGCTGTATCTCTTTTCTTCTACTTTGTATCCTGTATCATATTGTATCTTGTCTGGTTATCTTTACTGTTTAGCTTATGTGTAGAAAGTGGCTCTCCCCAATTTATTTATTATCCATTTTAATGATTTCAAAAGAAAGTGGGTCGAAAATATAGGGCATGACAACTTGGTATCAAAGCTTTCGGTTAGATTACCTTGGAACCATGGGGAGACACTTAGTCTCTATGGATTTCTCATGGTCCTTGAGTTAGTATGTTATCGTATTCGTGTGCATGTAGCGCACTGTTGCACCATGGCATGGTGTCTTGGAGGTGTCGTGCTTGTTCTATCTCCTTCCATTGGTGTTGTGTTCCTTCGGTTTATTGGAAGTTGAGTGCTGTTTTTGTGTGGCAATCTGGTTGCCTCGTTGTGGTTATGCCTTTCCTCTTGTCTTCGTTCCTTGTATACATGGTGCACGTCTTGTCGTTCTTGTTTGGTGTTGGGCTCCTCTGTGTCAATAGAGTTGAGTTTGTAGACTAGTAATGAGGCAGAAATCATTGGTGTCACTTGGAATTCTTTGCATTTGTTCCTTGCCCCATTGGCCAGGAGGTGGAACCTTGGCGGTATTGATATGTTGCTTTTAGTCCCTCTTCTGTGCCTTCGAGTTGTAGATTGATGTTGGTGTTGTCGTAAGTGTTTTCCTTATCTCGTTCTATCGGTCGTATCTTTGTTGTGCTTGTTCCTTGCCTATAGTTTGGAAGGTAGAAATTGGCCTTAACAGTATGATGTGTTAGGTTTTTTTGTGGCTTTGGTCATCGTTTGGCGTTGAATATATTTCTTGGAACCTTTCTAGTCTAGGAGGATTGATTATTTCCTATTGTCAGGATGTAATTTCTTTTGTGGTTGTTGGAATTTAGGTGTATTGATCCGTTCGAGGTTAGAAATTTTCCTTAGTCCTATGAAAAATCTTGAGGTGTTGCCAAAGTTTTTGGATATTGCTCTTTAAGGGGTATGACCCGTTGGTAACAATCTTTTGTAAGATCGACTTAGTTCGATTAGCCATAAGTCTAAGTTGAAGTTTTAGAGTTGTCTCGTGTTAACCTTTGGCTTAAGGTGCGATTTGGGATGCATTCATCCTTTGTTCAGTGTTTTATATTGTGGTAGAAGTGGTCAAGTTGACCGTTTGGAGTCCTATATCCAGTGGTCGTGTGTTGGCCCTAGGTGTATTTTGTGCTCGATGATCTAGCCGGTTAATGAATTTGCGTGTATGTGTCGTGATTGTCTTCGCAGTTTTCTCGTTAGATGATCTAATTGAGGCTAACCCTTGGCTCATTAGGATTCGTGAGATCTTATATATGCTTAAAATCGTTAGTATTGGCATCAAAGTAGTGCAGTGGAAGTGTGGTGGAGTACAACTACGATGGCATGAAGAAATATTCTAAAGATCTCGAAATCACCTTTGGAGAGGGAACTCTTTCCTTACTCCTCCCCATGCGATGTTGCGAATGTAGTTCAAAGCAGTTAGTCTTGGGTGACGCATTTGTTTCCCAATCTATTTCCAATTTTCGAATCTTGTCCCGTCTTGTGCTTGAGTCGATTAGTTCAAAGAAATATGTGTGTAGAATGTTGAATCCAATTTGCAAATTTTATTCGATCATTTGTTGTGAGGCAGTGGAGTTATAATCTAGCATCTCTCTTATTGGTGTTCTTTGGCATTAGGTAGATGCCCTTCTTGTGCTCGTTGCTCTTGTTGTACTTTTCTTGCGACTCGTTGTGGAACTTGTTGACTCTTTGATAGCATTCATTTGAGTTGTATTCCGTTCAATGTATATTGTAAGACTTATTGGTCCTTGGATGGCATTTTCTTGACTTACGCATTGTTTAATGTGTGTTGTAGGACTTTTCAAGTCCCTTGTGATATCTTGTTTGAGTTATACCTCAAGTTGCGAATCACCCATGTATTGTGTTGTTTTATTCCAATCTTCTAGTTGGGTGACGTTTGTTGATTTTGTTTTATTTTGATTCCGATAGAAATTTCCCTCGTTCGAAGGATTTAGTGTTCTTGTGCTTGTCTCTCTAATGTTGTTGTATCTTCGGCTTGAATGCTAGTGGTTCCATTTTTTTTATTGTGAAGCTCTAGTGGAATAAGAGACTCCCTTTCTTGTTCGTTTTGCTTTTGCATTGAACGTCGCTTGATCGTTAGTGGGAAGTTCGTGGACCAACGATATATGTTCGATTAGTCGTGGGAAATTTGGGTGCGAATGCATGTTGGTGTATAGACTTGGTGTGTGTTTGATGTTATGTCGTGTTGTTTGGGCATAGCATATGCATATTTTGGTGTGTGTGTTTGAGTATTTCTTGGTTGTGTGATATACGTTTGATGTATGTGAATTGGTTTGAAAAGAGCTACCAGTCGGGGCATCTCAAAGCAAATCACCAAGGTCATATGGTCACCACACTAGGATGTGTGCGTTTGGTGTTGTGTGTTCTTTGTCTCGCGGATCTTGGAGAATATTCATATATTGCATTTATTTTGGTTGGCTCGTGGGTGTTGTTACGGCGATGTATCCTCATAATTACAATTCGCCTAGCATTTGTGCAAACTACTTTGAGGACGTATCGGCGTATCGGTGTGTCCTTCTCGTATTGGCGTATCGGTGTGTCCATCGCGTATCGGTGTATCGGTGTAGCTGTGGTAGGTTCGTTAGCATGTGGATTGTAAAGCGTACACTTGCATCATGCAATTTGTGAATGAATCATTAGACGTTAGAGCTAGAATGTATTTATGCTTGACCGCGTGTCCGTCAAGTATCCTAGGAAACATCTCGAATTCAAGCATCTTTGTTGAAGATGTTAGCTCGACTATTGTAAACCAACTCTTGTGAAATCCTTGTTGGAGATGAATTTTGATTCTTGATTCGGATATTAAGTAGTATGGTTCTTTCAGTCTCGGTAGCCATAGTTGAACTTGGTGTTTCATCCCCTTTCCTCTCTTGTCTCATTTCGAGGATGAAATTTCTTTAAGGGGTATGAGGTGTCACGACTCGTATTTTCATAAGTAATTTCCGGAAATAAATTTATTCTTTAAATTAAACCCATTGGTCCTCGGTTGAAAGTTTGGGAGGTCGTTCATCTCGAATCAACGTTTGAATTTATTTTGGATTATCGTTCTAAGGTTTAGAATTTGTTTGATGACTCTACGTCTCAAATATCCATCTCCGATTAAGTCCAATGATGTTTTGTAGTGAGTTAAATTGGTTCCCGAGAATCTTGGATTGGTTCGGGGTGTCTCGGGATGGCCCGAGATGAAGTTGGGCTTGAAAATAGAACGTGGTGCCTGTGCACCGGTTAGTGCACCGGTGCAAGGTGGTTCTTCCCAGCTGCACCGGTTGGTGCACCGGTGCATAGTATCTCTGTTGTAAGATTGTTTCAGTTGCACTGGTTGGTGCACCGGTGCACAGAGTGCCTGAAAGGCTTGTGCACCGGTTGGGGCAATTTCTGTACCGGTGCATAGGGCTCCTCACAGGACTTTTCAAGCTCATTAAGGGCACTTTGGTCTTTTCACTTGGGGTCCGTATATATATATATATATATATATATATATCAATGTGAGCACAAAAACCCTCATTTCCCCCAGGTTTGGCTCTCTCTCTACCTCCCATGTAAGTCTCTTTCTCTCCCTCTCTTTTCCTCCTTTGTTCTTTCTAATTTTTGGGATCTTTCCCTTAGGATTTGGACGAAATACTCCTCAATAACATCGACGAGTGCGGCGAGGGCTACACATTGACGGTCTCGGTTCATGGGGCTATGAAGAATCCCTTACCTAGGGATTTCGAGATCCATGGATTTCGGTGGGTAAAATCCTTTCTACTCACATATGTGTGTATGCGATAGTGTTGTTTGATGCATTTCGGTGATTCATGTGTCTAGATTTCTTATGGCGGTCTAAGGAGTGTCTAGACTTGTATTGTAGTCAAATGCTTGTGGCTATGTGGTTAGGAAAGGTCTAGGGAGTTCGAGGAAGTGATTGGTGAACTTGTGCCCACTATGTGTTTGATGAAATTCCCAAGAGGCTTGTAAATTAAATTAGTGGGAGTCAAGTATTAAATTGTCGTAAATTGAGTTTGTGTATCTCCCTAGGACAACGTGAGCATCATGTAATTGGGTAAAATGTTCGATTGGGTCGCAAAGTCAAATTATGATCATAGGAAACCTAGGGAAGTCCATAGTATCATCAAATGGCCTTGGAATCCTTGAGTTGTAATTGAAACAAACCTTGAGGCAATATGATGGTAGGTTGTCCAAGAGTTCATATGTGAAGGGGATTGTGCAATAGAAGACGTAGAAGGCATTTGTGGACCCTTGGAACTCATTGGATGTCATGTGTTCAATGAAATTCCAATAGTGGTCATTGGATCAATTTGAGTGCATACTTGACTTGCCTAGAGACCATGGAGTAGGAATCGAAAAGTGGGATGGTTGTTGGATCCCCTCTTGTATCCTTGGTGTATTTGACTTAGTTGGAAATTTGATTGGTAAGACATAAGAAGTAAGGTAGCCCCCTTATGTTGTTGAGTTTGGCTTGGGATCTCCCTTGACGTCGTCAAGGTGAAGAATGTTAGAACAGTTGATTGTCCTCCTTGGTTTCTTCAAGGTTGAGAGTTTGTCTTAAAACAATTAGTCGAACGTGAACGATAGTGTTTGATTGTCTCCCTTGGTTCGGCCAGGGTTGAGTTGTTGTTTGAAGAAGTTAACTAATTGATTCAATATGACCAATGAACTTCGAATGTGGAGGATGTGCCCTACGAGAGCTACTCGTATCCAACCTTAAATCTATCACTTGGGAAATTTTTAATGAAAGGGAACGTGCTCGAATAAGTCGATGTGGAATTAAAGGGTAACTTGGCCCTCCCAACAAGTTAGGGAATGACAGACTATTTATACGGGAATGGACTTATGATGGGATACCCTGAATGGTCGCTCCATCTACGACATTGTGTACAATGGGGGTAACTTGACCCTCCCAATGAGTTGGGGAACAACGGATGGAAAGGATAGTGTGTTGACAAGCCACTATACCAGACCCACCCAAATATGATACAAACATCGAATATGACTAAAAGAAAAAGGACAGGATAAATCAAGAATGGATTTATGATGGGATTTTTAGACTTATCCACATGTCAACGTTTGGAAACAACTCTCAATATGATAAGAAGAAAACGATAGGATAAATCAAGAATGGACTTATGATAGGATTCTTGGATTTATTCATGTAACAACTTTATGGAACGGTTCTCAAATACAGTGAAAGAAATGAAAGGGTAAATCAAGAGTGGACTTATGAGGGGATTCTTTGATTTATGCCTATTGTAATGTTCTAGAGACACTTCGGAAGATACGAATAGAATGTGTAACAAGAACATGGAAATATACTTGAATCATCCAAATATCGCAAAGTGGTACTTGAATCAAATCCATAACAGCGTCTAAGGTTAGAAAGGATTGTGTGGTATGCTAGTGATTGGTATCTTGGTAAGGTAGTCTGTAGTCCCTTCTAATAGATACTTGTGATGGCCTTGTCCCAATAGAAGAAGGATTCGGGTTACGCTAGTTAGTTGTGTTCTAGTACGATGGTCCTTGGATACTTCACATAGAGGTTTAGGGTGGTCTTACCCTTGTAGTAAAGGAAATGGTTATGCTTCGGTTGGTATCTATTCTAGTTGAGTCTTAGAGACTTTAATAAGATGTTCAATTGATATCGGGGACATGAGTCATTATCCATTGTCGGTTGTATATTCAAGTTTAGTGTTCCTTGAGGAGTTTCAGTCACTTTATATACTTGGGTTCTTTTTTGTCTTTGCATGCTTGCTTGTGGACACTTGTGCACACACACTTCATATGCATGCATGGTAGTAGTAGTGGTTTTTCTCACTGAGCATGTGGAACGCTCAGACCCTCTTTCCCTTTTCCCCAATGTTGCAGGGAGATGAGGCTTTGTTGATTGGAGTTCGAGTCAACTGTTGGATTTTCTTGGGAGTTTTGCCACTCCTGCTCCTTTAACTTTTATTGTACCTTAAGTATCTTTGTACTTCACTTTCAGTTGTATCAGTTGTAGATAGCCTTATACTTCTGTTGTAACCTAGTGTTGTATCTCTTTTCTCCCACTTTGTATTCTATATCATATTGTATCTTGTCTGGTTATCTTTACTGTTTAGCTTATGTGTAGCAAGTGGCTCTCCCCAATTTAATTATTATTCATTTTAATGATTTCAAAAAAATGGTTTGAAAATCCGGGGTGTGACAGAGTTATTGCCGGGAGTAGCTCCAATTTCTATATCACCGTATAGAATGGCACCGATGGAACTGAAAGAATTGAAAATTCAACTTGAAGATTTACTGAATAGAGGTTTTATCAAACCGAGTGTATCCCCATAGGGAGCACTAGTTCTATTTGTGAAGAAGAAGGATAGAAGCATGAGATTATGTATTGACTATCAGCAACATAATAAAGTGACGATCCGGAATAAGTATCCTTTGTCAAGAATCGATGATTCAATCAACTTCAAGGAGCTTCAATTTTTCGAAGATTTATCTAAGATCTGGTTATTATCAGTTGAAAGTTCGAGAGAGCTATATATCCAAAACTGTATTCCGTACAAGATACGGGCATTATGAGTTGTGGTGCTACCATTTGGATTGACAAATGCTCCTGTAGTATTCATGGACATGATATACCAATTTTCAAGCCATATCTGAATTCTTTTATCATAGTCTTTATCGATGATATTTTGATTTATTATCGAAGCAGAGAGGAGCACAATAGTCATTGCGCTTGGCATTGCAAGTTTTGTGTAAGCAGAAGTTATATGGAAAATTGAGTAAATCAAAATTTTGGTTGGATAGAGTGTTGTTTCTTGGGCATGTAATTTCGGTAGATGGTATTACGGTAGACCCGAAGAAGATTGAAGCAGTGTTGGATTGGGAAAGACCGACCATAGTGACTGAGATTAGAATTTTCTTAGGATTAGCTGGATATTATCGACGGTTTGTACAGAATTTCTGTGTTATTGCCAAACCATTGACCAAGTTGACCAGAAAAGAAACAAAATTTGTATGGTCAAATGAATGTGAGCAGAGTTTCCAAGAGTTGAAAAATAGATTGGTAATTATCAATGATGACTATTCCTTCATAAGTAGGAGGTTTTGTGATCTATAGTGATGCTTCTCACCAAGGACTGGGATGCATGTTAATGTAACATAGAAGAGTGATAGTGTATGCTTCGAGATAGCTTAAGACTCACGAACATGCATATTCGACCCATGATTTAGAATTAGTTGCCATTGTATTTTCTCTTAAACAATGGAGGCATTATTTATATGGTGAGACTTGCGATATCTATACTGATCATCAGAGTCTGAAATAGCTTTTTACTCAGAAAGAATTAAATTTGAGGCAGCGATGGTAGATTGAACTAATAAAGGATTATGATTGCACTATCTTTTATCATTTGGAGAAGGCTAACGTTGTATTCAATGCATTGAGTAGAAAATCTTCTGGGCGATTATCTCATTTGAGAAGTGATGAAAGAAAATCTTATTTTGATTTGAAAATCTTAAGAAGTGGTTTGGAGTTAAAAGAAGATGGGGCTATATTGGCAACATTAAGTTTGAAGCCACTTGTAATTGAGAATATTCAGGGAGCTCAGAGTTCAGATCCTGCATTAGTCAAGATTATAGATGAAGTCAGAGGTAATATGCGTCTAGATTTTACCCTTCGAGAAGATGGAATTTTGTTGTTTAAAACTCGTTTGTGTGTTCCTAATATTAAAGATCTTAAAAAGGAAATTTTGGAAGAGGCTCATAGTTCAGTCTATGTTATACATCCAGGCAGTACTAAATTGTATCGTAATCTGTGAGAGCACTATTGGTGGTCTGGAATGAAGAGAGAGGTTGCCGAATTTGTTTCAAGATGTTTGGTATGTCAGTAAGTGAACGCTGATCATCAGTGACCAGGTGGAATTTTGCAACCCTTACTAATTCCCGAGTGGAAATGAGATCATATCACGATGGATTTTGTATCCGGGTTGTCTCGAACGCAGAAAGGAAATAATTTGATATGGGTGATTATAGATCAATTGACGAAGTCATCTCATTTTCTAACAGTTAGAACTATGTTCAGTCTTGAGAAATTAGCTCAGTTATATGTCGAGGAGATTATCAAGCTTCATGGTGCCTCATTATCCATAGTATTGGACCGAGATCCCAGATTTACTTCCATATTCTTGCCGAGTTTGCAGTAAGCAATGGAGACAACATTAAAATTTAGTACCGCTTTTCATCCACAAACTGATGGGCAGTCGGAAACAAACATTCAAACTCTAGAGGATATGTTAAGAGCTTATGAATTAGAATTTTTGGGGAATTAGGATGTTCATTTGTCTCTCATGGAATTTTCTTATAACAATTATCAAGCTACAATTGAGATGGTGCCTTATGAAGCATTATATTGGAGGAAATGTAGATCGCAGTGTGTTGGTTTGAAGCAGGAGAAAGGAAGTTCTTTGGACTAGAAATTGTTCAGATAATGACTAATAAAATTAAAGTTATTCGTGATAAGCTAAAAGTTTCTCATAGCCAACAGATGAGTTATGCCAATACCAGAAAGAGGAATCTAGAATTCAAGAAAGGGGATTTTGTATTTCTGAAGATAACACCTTGGAAGAGTATTATGAGATTCGGGAAGAAGAGAAAACTGAGTCCTCGTTATATTGGTCCATTTGAGATCATGGATTGGGTTGGTGCTACTGCGTATCATTTGGATCTTCCATCCAATATATCGAAATTACACAATATATTTCATGTGTCAATGTTTAGGAAATATATTTCTGACCCATCACATATCATAGCAATAGAGCCGGTGGAGATTAGAGAAGATTTATCATACGTTGAGAGGCCAATTCAAATTCTGGATAGAAAGGAGCAAGTGTTTCGCTAGAAAACTATTCCATTAGTTAAAGTGTTATGGCAGAGTCATGCAGTTGAAGAAGCCACGTGGGAAGCCGAGGAGAATATGAGAAAATCCTATCCATATTTATTCGAATCGGATATGTTTTAATTTCAGGGCAAAATTTCTATAAGTTGGGGAGAGTTGTGAGACCTGCATCTCATAAATGTATTATTAAAATGTAATTACAATTATTTAGAATAATAAAGAGGGGATTAAGAGGGTTTAATATTAAGTTGAGTTAATTAAAGTGAATGAATGGGCTAAATTTGAATTCTAAAAGAATTTATATAATTAAAGAAGGAATTAAAATTATTAAGTAGATGAAAAATTTTAGAAAATCTGCCATGGTTACCAGTAACCATGAATATTACAGTTATCGGTAAACCTGCTAAAAACAAAATGCATGCAACAGTGTCGTGGCTATGTTAATTGGTAACAACGTAGGAGGGTTTTATGACACTCAATCTGAAATGTGGAAGGATAATCGAGAGTGAGTTATACGTGTAAGAATTTTACATATATACAAACTGTGTATCAAAAATATCAATCGAAAAATGAAATTATTTAAGTGTTTAGAAGAATTAGAGTGAGATAGAGGAGTTTCTAAGAAATTTTTGAACTCAGTTGCATATCAAATTTTAAAAGAGTTAATATTAATTGATTGATAGAGTGAGAGAGTTTTGGGAGAGTCAGAGAAATTGCTTAGCGAGAATTGTGACGAAAGGTAGAGCTTAACCTAACTGAAGCTTCAAACCAAAGCAAATCCAGAACCAAACTAAGTTCTAATTGTTTCAACAAATTCAAGATCAATTGGAGGTAAATTCGTGTTCTAACTTGAATAATCTTATTCATAATTGTTTCATAATTATTCTAGGGTCCTGAATGTATTGTAGAATCAATCTAAACCCAAAGAATTTCGTGAAATTTTAGAATCTGCACACCCGGTTACTGGTAACCCATATTTTATGGTTATCGGTAACCCATGTATTATAGAAGACAATGAACGGTAAAGCGAATTTGCGAATTAGATCAAAATATACCAAAATCGAGTTGTTATGCTTCCAAAAAATATGAAATAAAATCATAAAGACCTTAGGATCACTTTAGCGTAGTTTATTTGTTTCATAATTGAGTATACGATGTAAAATCGAGCAAAAATCCATAGAAAGTTGAAATTGCCCAGATTGGGTTACCGGTAACCCAATTTGTTGAGGTTATCAGTAACTTGGTTATCGGTAACCCACCAGATGAGGGTTATCGGTCAGTGATTCAGGAATATAGAAGATAAAGAGAAAATTTAAATAAATAAAAAGAAAAGCATAAAATATAGAAAAATATTTAATAAAGAATAATTGTTATAAAATAGAGGGATTATATAAATTGTAAGAGAATAATTATTAAGAGTTTATTATCAAGAGAATATTAATAATGGAGGAATAAATAGGAGAAAATAGAGTTGTCATTATACATGCATACTTTGAGAGTTTGCGATTCTTAGAGTTATTCACGTTATTGTATCCTTATATAGTTTCATTTGCTTATTATTAGGAGTAAAGAGACCGTCTTCATCATCCATGCTGCAGAAAGATAAGTAGATTCTATAGAGTTTCTCCATTAGTCAGGTGAGTATCTATAGAACTTTATAATTTAGAGTAAGTTATGTTACTTTTCTTATAGTAGTGCAATTGAGATTGAGGAAAATATATTTTTAAACAAAGAATATTCACATGTTTTGGGAGAATGTATTAAAAAGAGAAAAGTTTTGAGAAATATTATGATCCATAATTACTTTACTTTTCTTCCTTATACAGTTCTATAGTACTTCACTGAGACGTCGTGCTGATGTATGTTTTCACACTTCTTTTAGGTGATCGCGACTAGCATCCACCAATCTAGCTACAGCTACAGTAGCACATGGAGTTTCTGTTAGAGTTTTGTTAGGTATCTTGAGATTTGTCTTTTATGTTATCAGAGAGTATGTATTTATTTTCTGTCCGAGAGAGGTGGTTTGTGTTTAGAGTGAGTTGAGCTAGACTTATCTCTTTGATGAGATGTTGAGTTGTACTCTTTTATATTTTTTGTTCAGATGTATCCAATTGTACTCTTATTTCAGCAGTTCATTCAGTTTTGTTTTACATCAGTTTTACTTCTTAGCAGTGGTTATTTTAGTAATTTTAGAGTTAGTATGAATCTGCCACATGTCCTTCCTGTATGATTGGCATTACAATTATCAGGATTGTGGCGTGACATGGAGACTGAGAGTAATATGAATGAGACCGCCTGTCTCCTTCCAGGGATTACTCTCTCTCTCTCTGCTTTCACACATCCCATCCTCTAGGCAGTCGTCTTGAGTCCTCCGTGGACTATTAGCGCCTCTAGCATGGGTTTTTGTGGTTCCATGCTAGGCTAGGAGTGCCTCCACGAGCACCCTGGATGCGAGGATGGGTATTCCTGTCTTTCTTTGGTGCTGGAGGTGGGTCAGAATGGGTATCGCCCATTCGTTTCCCATCCCTAGTCTGTTTTCCAATAATAGGAGTGTCGTTATCATCGATGGCGATTTCTTCAAACTGATGTTTGTCTGAATTATGATTTGATTTTTTTCTTTTGTGGGTGGGTTTTCCATAAACGACGCCAATTGTGCAAGGGTAAAAACTGATATTAATTACCTCCATAGGTGTTCTTCTTTTATGGGTTGGTCTGTATGGACTGGTTGGTCTACTAGTTATTCTGGCTGATCTGGCTATACTATGCCTATATTTGCGCTCACAAACAAGGGTTAGTGGACCTCCCTTCGCTAGTGGCCGAAAGGCTCTCCCATGATTAAGTTAGTTCGGTGAATAACTTAATTGAGAGAAAACTCTAAGGAAAAAGCTCAAAATACAGTTTGTAGCTAAATTAGCATGTACCTTTTCTCGTAGGTTGAGCCTTACTTTTATAGGCGGTTCACCCTAGTCCTAGAGTCCTTCCTAATTACCATCCAGATTACCAATTTCCCATTGGTAATAAGGATTGGATTAGGACTTCTCACCCCAATCCTCTAAAGCATTTTTTCACCTTAACTTCATTTCTGTTATGTTTTGACTGGATCTCCTCCAGATTTCGTGCTTTCTTAACCGTTGTCAGGATAAATACGAATTTTCATCCTAATTTATCCTTTTTAGGTGTAAATAGTTTAGACATGTGTGTTAATCACTACCCATTGGTTGACTAACACTTGTATGCATTGCCTGCTACCTTGCTGCACTGGTTTACATCGTGATGCACTGTAAGAATGTCGAGTCGCGTAGGGCTGACCTAATCCATGGTGTGGGTAATATGACTTGCATGTGGTTGACTATATTAGAGGTTCACCCGCATGCGTTCGACTGTTGTAACTTCTCTTTTGCACTACCAGGATGTCATATTGCATAGGGTTGACCTGATTTGTCGTGTGGGAAACTGATGACACGTGAATTTCTGTATCGAATATTTAGACGGTATGTGACGCGCTGCCAGCTAAGTGTCCAGGAAATCCGAATTTGCCCTTTACACGTAGAAAATCTTGATTTACCCTACCACAATACATATATATATATAAGTTAGCTTCCTATCATGATTATAAATAAGGACAAAATACGAACTTTCATTTTCCCGATTAAATCTTTATGATCCGAACTATTCAATGTATTTAAAAAGTGTTTTAAGTGTCCATGTGAGAAAAGGTAAAAAATGATCGAGAAATGGCTTGATTTGGGCAAGTTTTAATACAGATCGTAGATAAAAAAATTATGAAAATTGCCCAGATCAAGCCCTTCTTAGTCATTTTTTACCGTTTCTCGCATAGACCCTTAAAAACACAGTTTAAAGTCATTGGACCGTTCGAATCATGAAAATTTGATCAAGAAGTAGAGGTCCATATTTTGTCCTTATTTTATGATCCTGACAGGAAACTCTCACACACACACATAGATAGATAGAGAGAGAGAGAGATTGCTTTTTAAACAACAAAATTTTAACACATTCTAAAATCTGTCAAATTCCAATACTTCAATTATATTTTATTTTATTAACACATTAATTAAAATAAAATGGGTATTACAAAGTGGCTATTAAACTTACCACATTATTATTAAAATTCATGATGGTGTGGGACCCCACCCACATTGCCATGCCATAATTCATTACAACGGCAAGGAGTTATTCAATCTAATGATCAAAACTCTTTTTCTTACTCTTACTTTGGAGCCTACACGAATAATTCGAGCCGTTAATAAATTCTAAAATAAGTTTGTAAGTGACACTATAAAAATGAGTTCATTCTGATAATTATAACTATTTTATTTAAAATGATTAATTTGTATTTAGAAGTTAGGCCTAACTTCTGAATTATTTTAGATGAAATAATTATAATTATCCGAATGAGTTGATTTTTTATAGTGTCGTTTAAAAAATTATTTTAAAATTTACCATCATCTCAAATTATTTATGTGAGACCCTGATATATGGGGTCTCATCTCCATTGCATCGTGTTGTAGACACAGACAAACTCTACTTACTACTACAATTCATTGGGACCCCACTCATACTGCCACACCATATTTTGTCAAGACAACTAAGATTGATTCAATCCAAGGATTCAAACTCTTTTTTCTTACACTTATTTTAGAGCAGTGTGTCTGGAACTTAAAATGTGCAAATTATTATTGCTTCCCTTTGACTTTTGCATGATTTTCAATTGATTAAATGCTTGTTGTGATATTATTTTAGTGTTAAAATCTTTATAAAGGACTTTGAGGAGAAAACAAGCTAAGATGGTAAGTTTTGTAGTCTTGTGAGATTGTAATCTATTTTGAAGAAAATTGGTTGAGGAGTTTAAGTTCTATAGAAGGACATTGAAGACCATTTCTAGAAATGAGACATTGATCTTCTAGAAATACAAGGGATAGGTTAGCTAAACATTGGTTATAAAGACTAAATTCTAGAAATCAAAGATTAGACTGTGTTATATTTTAGGAAGAACAAAGGGAATTGACTAATGCATTT
>NMUG010002528.1:0-15880 GCA_002855965.1 Monotropa hypopitys | reverse complement strand
AAGCACAATTATTTCTGATATTGACAAGTTATGTACACAAAATGGATCAAAAGAGGTGTTGGATTAGCCTAAAGAACTACAAAATCATAGGCTAATCAGTTGGTGATACGTGTTAGCATGCTTTGGTTGTTATTGGTATAACTATGGATGCATGATCACATGATGGCTGAATTGGATATGATTAGATCCATGATAATCACTGCTAAATTGATGTATATTCACATGTTTCATACTCAGTTCCACTGATGTGGGTGTATTACTTGTCGATGATGAAAATATGCAAGCATAGTCTTATTTTTATGCTTCTCGATGATGAAAGATGTGATGGTTGACGATGTTGGCATACAATAAGCATATTTTCATGATGATGCCGAATGATGATAAAAAGATGTGATGGATGGAATTTCATGGTGCATGCATACATTATCATGCAATTACACAACGATGTTGGATAGTGGAGCGGGATGTCCTCCATAACCTTGATGATGATGATGGCTAGTGGAGCGGGATATCCTCCATAGTCTTAATAATAATGTTTGATGTTGACTAGTGGAGCGGGATGTCCTCCATAGTCTTAATGATGATTGATAATATTGGCTAGTGGAGCGGGATGTCCTCCATGGCTTTGATGTTGATGATGGAAGCTTCCTACAATATTAAAAAGACGCATATCATAACATTCATGTGTCTTAGCGCATTTACTTTACTGTTGAGGACAACTTGAGGGGAGAGGCACAACCCCTTCGTTACTTTTCTGTTGTGGACTACATGTGGGGAGAGGCACAACCCCTTTCGTTTCTCTTTTATTGTTGTATCATGTTAATCTCTTTTCTATATCGTTTGTGAATCTGACACTCTTGGATATTTTTGCCTTCTTTGTGATGTTGCATTTTATCCAGGTAAGGAGACTTAGCAGTTTATTGCCAGTTATTCAGGACTCTTTCCAACAGGAGTCATATTCTCAGTTGCAGTTCTTAGTACTTCTTTTCCTCTGCCAGTTGTAGGGTGAGGATTGAGAGACTATTTGACATTTCAAACTATTAGTTTTCTTTTCTAGTAGACTACTATTTTGGGGGGACCTTATTCTGGGTCATTGTTTTTACTTTAGACTGTCACACTTGGTAGTTGGTTGTTGGAGTTTCTTTTAGTACCCTTTCTATTTCCGCTGCATACTTTTATTAAAAAGTAAAGAAAACAAAATTTATTGTGTTTTTTGAAAACTGTTTCAAGTTGCGATTCGTAGTCGGATTCCATTATATATTGGAAATCTGGGATGGGTCATGACAGCTTGGTATCAGAGCTCTAGGTTTTAAGATTCTCGGAACAAGTGTAACATAGAATGTTGAGTCTCTTGAGGTGAGTAATAGGTTGAGTCAGTTGTTTTATTCTTCCGGAAATCGTTGTGTGTGTTACTTTGGCACCCGATGGACTACCTTGAAATCTGATTTGAAAATCGCCTGATCAACGTATTTTCCAATGAGAAATCTTGGGAAGTTAGTCGGAAAAGCACAATTGTATCAGAATCCTGTGTATAGAACGGTGTATAGGTGAACGATGGCAATGAACCTTTAGGTGTTAGATTTTTGTTTGTGCAATTCTTTGCTTGATGTTTGTGCCTGGTTGATGAGATAAGATGAAAAATGTGCTTATTGTATCTATACTATTGATGAATCAGGATTAAGATGGATAATGTTGAGGATGCTGCTTCGACCGGTCCTGCTATTAGGGAGGTGAATCAGCCCCAGGCACCGGTGAATCCTCCGATCTTGACTAATGTTGAGAGAGTAGAGGCCGCAATGGCCCAGTTTCTGGAGAATCAGGCGGCATTCATGCAGTGGAAGACTGCTCAGTGGGCAGAGACAGTTTCCATCGGTGTTCTTGATAGATTTCGTCGTCTATGTGCTTCTGAGTTCGATGGTTCTGTTGCTCCTGATGTGGAAGAAAAATGGTTGCATGGGGTGGAGCGTGCCTTTTCTACTTTGAGAGTTCCTGAGGCTGAGAAGGTAGATTTGGCCACTTTCAACTTGAAGGGCGAAGCTTTATTTTGGTGGGAAGCTTATCACAGGCAGATGACGATGCCAGTGGATGGGGAGGTTGCTGTTCCCCCTCGTGTTGTGACTTGGGAGATCTTTGTAAAGGGCTTCAATGATCAGTATTATCCGGCTACCTATAGATTTTATCAGCAGAATGCCATTCTCTGTCTAAGGCAGGGTTCTATGTCAGTTTCTGAGTATGAGGTGAGGTTTGCTGCCTTATCTCGATTTACAGTCCAGTTGATTCCTACAGATGCAAACAGATGTCAGCGATTCAGGCATGGCCTGAATTCTAGTGTGGCCACGAGATTGACCTCTTTTCAAGAGAGGGATTATGCTGACCTGGTTGATATGGCTCGGTGTATTGGTAGAGACGTGGATATGTTGAATGAGCAGTGTTCTCAGAAAAATAATTCAGGTGGAGAATGGCAGGGCAAGTCCTCTGGTGCTGGTGGAAGCTTCAAAACTGGGGTGAATAAACCCCCTTTCAAGAAGAGCCACAGTGGCTCTAAGTCGCAGGGGAATTGTGGAAAGAAAGATGAAAGCTAGAATCAGGGTATCCAGTCTATGGGCAGTGCTCCAAGTGGTGAGCGTAAATGTTTTGCGTGTGGTGAAGTTGGGCATGTGCAAAGGGATTGTTCGGGTCCTAGAGATGGTGGTTCAAGATTCAAGTGCTTCAATTGTGGGGAGTGGGGGCACAAGTCTCCACAGTGTCCTAAGCCACGTGAGTCGATACCTTCTGCAGTGGTTGGTTCTTCACGGGGAGATGCTGCCAGTGCTGGCAGCCAGATGAGACTGGGTAGAGTCTTTGCTATTACCCGCCAGGAGGCTAAGGCAACACCTGAGGTGGTTGTAGGTACTATTTTTAGCCATTGTGCTCGTATCTTATTAGATTCTGGTGCGACACATTCTTTTGTTTCAGTAGCTTTCAGTGTAAAGCTAGGTAGAGTACCTTTTGTGTTGCCATATATTCTATCTATTTCTACACCAGTGGGTGAACCCGTTCGGGTGAACTCATGCTTTTGGGGGTGTGATCTTTTATTGGGATGAAAGTCCTTATCGGTGAATCTCATTCCACTGCCTATGGTGGACTTCGATACTATCTTGGGGATGGATTTTCTATCCACCCATCATGTAGTTATTGATTGTTTGAGGAAGGAGGTGATCTTCCTCTTTCCAAATGATGAAGAGGTGAAATTCTATGGCGAGAGAGTTCCGGGAAGATGCAGATTTATATCTTGTTTGCAGGCTAGCGCCTTGTTAAGCAAGGGCTGTGAGGGATTCTTGGCATATGTGGTTGATTCGCAGCAGTATAGTCCTGACATTGCCGATATCCCTATAGTTCGTGATTTTGTTGATGTTTTTCCAGATGAGTTGCCGAGTATCATGCCAGATCGGGAGATAGAGTTCACTATTGAATTTGTTCCTAGAGCAAGTCCTATTTCTATAGCTCCATATCATATGGCACCAGCTGAGTTGTTAGAGTTGAAGATGTAGCTGAAGGAATATCTTGATAAGGGTTTTATTAGACCCAGTATGTCCCCTTAGGGTGCTCCTGTATTATTTGTGAAGAAGAAGGATGGGTCTATGAGGATGTGCATAGACTATCGTCAGCTCAACAGGGTGACAGTGAGGAACAAATATCCTCTTCCGTGTATTGATGATTTATTCAATCAATTACAGGGAGCTTTAGTCTTTTCGAAGATCGATTTGAGATCTGGGTATCATCAGTTGAAGATTAGAGATGAGGATGTACCTAAGTCTGCTTTCCGTACTCGATATGGACATTTCGAATTTCTAGTAATGCCATTTGGTCTTACAAATGCTCCAGCGGTGTTTATGGATCTTATGAACATGGTTTTCCAACCCTATTTAGATTCATTTGTGGTTGTGTTCATCGATGATATCTTGGTATATTCCAAGAGTGAGGAAGACCATCAGCAACATTTGAGATTGGTGTTGCAGACCTTGAGAGAGAAGAAGTTATTTGGGAAATTCAGCAAGTGCGAATTTTGGTTGTAAGAAGTTGTATTCTTGGGCCATGTTATTTCTAGAGAGGGGATTCGTGTTGATCCAAAGAAGGTGGAGGCAGTTGTGAGTTGGGAGAGACCAACTATTGTGACAGAGATTCGCAACTTTCTAGGGTTAGCCAGTTATTACCGTCGGTTTAATCCAAGGTTTTCTTCTATTGCTTTGCCGATGACAAAGCTAATTCGCAAGAATGCGAAGTTTTTATGGTCTGATGATTGCGAAGAGAGTTTTAGATTGTTGAAGGAGAAATTGGTGTCTGCTCCTGTTTTATCAGTTCCTGATGGCACTGATGATATGGTGATTTATACTGATGCTTTTTTGCATGGATTGGGCTGTGTTTTGATGCAGAGGGGCAAGGTGATTGTCTATGCTTCTCATCAGTTGAAGCCTAATGAGCTGAATTATCCAGTTCATGATCTTGAGTTAGCTGTAGTGGTTTTTGCATTGAAGCAGTGGTGTCATTATTTATATAGAGTCACTTGTGAGATCTTTTCTGATCACCAGAGCTTGAAATATTTGTTTACTCATAAGGAACTCAACTTGAGACAGCGGCGATGGATGGAGTTAATCAAAGACTATGATTGGTCTATTCATTATCATCCAAGAAAGGCGAATGTTGTTGCAGATGCTTTGAGCCGTAAATCAGTGGGGAGTTTATCTTGTTTACGTTGTGCTCGTATTGAGCATTTTTGTGAGATGAAGAAGATGAAGGCCATATTTGAGGTAAATTCAGGAGATGCTCTTTTGGCTCGTTTTTCTATCTGACCTACTTTTATAGATCGGATTCGAGTGGGGCAAGATCTGGATGAGTTTCTGGTGTCCAAGAGGAAGTTAGTGGCAGAAGGCTTGAGAGGTGATTTCAGACTTGGCAGGCGCAGTATTTTGGAGGAGGGTCACAGTTCTGCTTGTGCCATGCACCCGGGAGGTAACAAGTTGTATCGTAACCTCCGGGAAAAGTTTTGGTGGAGAGGTATGAAGAATGATGTTGCTGAGTTTGTGGCAAAGTGCTAGACTTGCCAGCAGGTGAAGATAGAGCACTAGCGACCTGCAGGGTTGTTACAAAATCTACCGATACATGAGTGGAAGTGGGAGCATGTCACTATGGACTTCGTGGTTGGTTTGCCGAGGTGCAGTCGAGGCTTTGATTCTATTTGGGTTGTGGTTGATCGGCTTACAAAGTCTACTCATTTTCTGCCTGTTCGAGTGACTTACACTACTGACAGATATGCTAAACTCTATATTTCTGAGGTTGTCAGATTGCACGGAGTGCCTGTGTCCATCGTGAGTGACAAGGATCCGAAGTTTACTTCTCGCTTCTGGCATAGTTTGCAGTCGTCTTTGGGGACTTCTCTGAAGTTCAGTATGGATTTTCATCCACAGACCGATGGTCAGTCCGAGAGGACTATCCAGACTTTGGAGGATATGTTGCGGGGATGTGTGTTGGAGTTTCAGGGTGCTTGAGATTATTATATTCCTCTAGTAGAGTTCGCATACAATAATAGCTTTTAGTCCAGTATTGGGATGGCACCGTATGAGACTCTTTATGGGAGGCATTATCGTACTCCTCTTTGTTGGAGCGAGGTTGGAGAGAGACAGTTATGGGGCCAGAGTTGATTCAGCTATCTTCTCAGGGTGTTAAGCTGATTCGAGAGCGGTTGTGGATTTCTCAGAGTCGGCAAAAGAGCTATGCTGACAATCGGTGCCGGGAATTGGAGTTCGAGGTTGGCGATCTTGTATTTCTTCGAGTATCGCCATGGAAGGGTGTAGTCCGGTTCAAAGGCAAGGGGAAGTTGGCTTCTAGATATGTGGGACCATATGAAATTGTGAGCGGATTGATGCTTCTGCTGATCGTTTGTCATTGCCAGTGGAGTTGTCTTGACTTCATAATGTCTTTCATGTATCCAACTTGCAAAAGTATATTGCGGATCCTTCACATGTATTGAATACCGCGGAGTTGGAGGTACAAGAGGACCTATCTTATGCCGAAGAACCTGTGCGGATCATCGACATGAAGGAGCAAGTACTGCGCTCCAAAAAGATCATGTGGCTGAAAGTATTGTGGAGACACCATGGCTTGGAAGAAGCCACTTGGGAGGGAGAAGATGCCATGAGGACTAAGTATCCTCACTTATTCGTATCAAATGCGTGTTCTAATTTCGAGGGCGAAATTTTCTAGGTTGGGGAGAGTTGTAATACCCGTACCTATTTCTAATATTTTTTAAAATCAATTACCTATTTTTATTAAAATTTGGGGAGGAGTAATTATATTTTTTTAAGTGATTAAAAATAATAATGAAAGAAAAGAAATAAGAAGGCGAAGTGTGTGAAGGAATCTATAAGAATTTTATAATTAATTAAAAATATCTCTTAATAAGAAAATACACATATATATATAGTGAGGGATGGCTTGCAAGGGTTAATACCCTTTTAAATGAGGGACATTTTAGTAAAAAGGTAGGAAATCTGATTAGGGGAGTATAAATAAGGCTTATACTCCCATTAGGGTTCATAATATACCTTGGTGGCTATTTAGAGAGAGTTTAAGGAGAGAGGATAGAAGATTCAAGGTGGATCAAGCCTAAGATCAACTTCTTTGAAGACAAATCCTTCACAAGACTTGTTCCCAACATCCTAAAGTTAAGATCCAATGGTTTAGATTTTTAATTTCCTGCTTAGATTAGCCTAAGATTAGTGTTCTTCACTAATCATGATTAGTAACTGTTAGGTTTTAGATCTACTTTGAAAACATTGATTTTTAATGATTTTAACTTTGTTTTTGAAGCCACAACTTGAGTATGATTTGAGGGAAAGACTATTTTTCAACTTAGGGTGGCTGTTTTATCCTTTGAAGTCTTAAAAATCGATTTTGGATGAGTTTAATTAAGAAAACCGAAGTGGGATTAAGCAGATTTTCGATCTGCTCAATTTCTGCACTGACCGGTATGCACACCGGTATACCGGTCTCGTACCGACCTTAAGGATTTTTTACAGTGAATTTGGAGTTTTATAAAAATCTAATTTTTGTACTAACCGGCATGCCGGCCAGCATGCCAGGCGGTACACCGGTTATCATACTAGATTTGGTGTAAAATGGGCAGTAGGGTTGGCCGTGTCATAAAATCAAAAAAATACACTAACCGGCATGTCGGGCGGTATACCGGCTTGGTACCGGTTTGCCTACCGGTTTTGGAAAAATTGAGAAAAAGGTATTTTTGTGAAATTATCATTTTTATAATAATGATAAGCATATTTTAAGATAATTTCAGGAATGGGAAAGGTTAAAAGGGGGCAGTAATTAATATTTAAAAATGTATTAAATATTAAGTAGTTAAGGATGAAATTCTTATACACTTGTAAATGTTAACAGGAGACCAGCCGAAGTCCTCTAAGGCAGCTCGCTAGATTCTTTTGCTACGCTTGCACACCATTGGTGAGTGTGTAGATTCCTTACTTTTATAGAATCGTAGATTCACATTGTTACATGTTAGATGTCGATGCATTGTTTGATTTCACCTTTGCTTGACGATACGTATTTGAGTGCTTTGTTGTTGATAGACTTTGGGATTTGATGTAATCTATTTAATCGTTTCCCTTGATGGCTGAAAATACATGTTTTAGACTTGTGATAGTTGATGTTCTATTGAGATAATTTCACATGCTTCACTTGAGTTAAAAGTGTGATTGATCAAATGTATGGTTGGTGATATGTGTTAGCATGCTTTGGTTGTTATTGGTATAACTATGGATGCATGATCACATGATGGCTGAATTAGATATGATTAGATCCACGATAATCACTGCTAAATTGATGTATATTCACATGTTTCATACTCAGTTCCACTAATGTGGATGTATTACTTGTCGATGATGAAAATATGCAAGCATATTCTTATATTTATGCTTCTCGATGATGAAAGATGTGATGGTTGACGATGTTGGCATACAATAAGCATATTTTCATGATGATGCCAAATGATGGTAAAAAGATGTGATGGATGGAATTTCATAGTGCATGCATACATTATCATGCAATTGCACAACGATGTCGGATAGTGGAGCGGGATGTCCTCCATAGCCTTGATGATGATGATGGCTAGTGGAGCGGGATGTCCTCCATAGTCTTAATAATGATGATTGATGTTGACTAGTGGAGCGGGATGTCCTCCATAGTCTTAATGATGATTGATGATGTTGGCTAGTGGAGCGGGATGTCCTCCATGACTTTGATGTTGATGATGGAAGCTTCCTACAATATTAAAAAGACGCATATCATAACATTCATGTGTCTTAGCGCATTTACTTTACTGTTGAGGACTACTTGAGGGGAGAGGCACAACCCCTTCGTTACTTTTCTATTGTGGACTACATGTGGGGAGAGGCACAACTCCTTTCGTTTCTCTTTTATTGTTGTATCATGTTAATCTCTTTTCTATATCGTTTGTGAGTCTGACACTCCTGGATATTGTTGCCTTCTTTGTGATGTTGCATTTTATCCAGGTAAGGAGACTTAGCAGTTTATTGCCAGTTATTCAGGACTCTTTCCAATAGGTGTCATATTCTCAGTTGCAGTTCTTAGTACTTCTTTTCCTCTGCCAGTTGTAGGGTGAGGATTGAGAGACTATTTGACATTTTAGACTATTAGTTTTCTTTTGCAGTAGACTACTATTTTTGGGGGACCTTATTCTGGGTCATTGTTTTTACTTTAGACTGTCACACTTGGTAGTTGGTTGTTGGAGTTTCTTTTAGTACCCTTTTTATTTCCGCTGCGTACTTTTATTAAAAAGAAAACAAAATTTATTGTGTTTTTGGAAAATTATTTCAAGTCGCGATTCGTAGTCGGATTCCATTATTTTATTGGAAATCTGGGACGGGTCGTGACAGGACGAGAATGCCATTTTGGTTTAATTTCTTCACCAAACTCATATCCAACCTTCCCAACTCAACTCCTAACACTCCTTCAACATTCTAAATCATAAATTTTACATCCTAAGGTCACCCTATGACCTTCCCAAGTCTAATACCACTTCATTTCAAAACCTCAAGGATTAAAATTCATGCTAATTATCTAAGTTAGCCTTAACATCAATTCTTGACCTCAACACACCAATCACCTCAAGAATCATCTACCATCATGATTTTAAAAGATTAAACCTCAAGGTCCAAATGTGATTATTTAATAAAGAACACTAATTATTTATACAAAATAATTAAAAGAATTGAATGAAGGTTACGGGTATTACAACTCCTCCCCTTAGAAAATTTCATCCCCGAAATTTAAAATGAGAAAAATAGAATACCTGAAAATAAGTGAGAATGTTTCTCCCTTATTGCAACCTCGCTCTCCCACGTCGCTTCCTCAACTCCATGATTTTTCCATAGAATCTTGACTAAAGGAATCACCTTAGAGCGTAACACTTGCTCCTTGCGGTCCAAAATCTTTACCGGCATCTCTTCATAAGACAAATCCTCATGTAACTCCAAAGGCTCCACTTCTAACACATGTGTCGAATCACCCACGTACTTCTGAAGTATAGACACATGGAAAACATTGTGCAAGCGTGATAACTCAACCGGCAAAGCCAAACGATACGTCGTCGCCCCAACTCTATCTATGATCTCATATGGCCCAAGATACCGTGGCACTAATTTCCTTTTTCCATTAAAACGAACAACACCCTTCCACGGTGAAACCTGCAAGAATATATTATCCCCAACTTCGAACTCTAGTTCTCGCCGCCTATTGTCCGCATAACTCTTTTGATGACTTTGCACAGCCCGCAATCTCTCTCTAATGAGCTTGACTCTCTCTGAAACTACTTGCACCAATTCCGGTCCCAAAATTTGATGCTCGCCCACCTCACTCCAACAAAGTGGTGTCCGACACTTGATACCATACAATGCCTCAAATGGTGCCATATAAATACTAATCTGGAAGCTATTGTTGTATGCAAACTCAATCAATGACAAATAATTTTCCCATCCTCCAGCAAAATCTAGGACACAAGATCTCAACATATCCTCAAGCGTTTGGATCGACCTCTCTGACTGTCCATCCGTTTGAGGGTAAAAAGAGGTACTAAACTTCAAAGATGTACCAAGAGCCTACTGTAAACTTGCCCAAAACCTCGATGTAAATTTAGGGTCCCTATCACTAACAATTGACACCGGTGCCCCGTGCAACCTCATAATCTCATCTATGTAAATCCTGGCATACCAATCCGTAGAGAACGTAGTCCTCACTGGAAGAAAATGAGAGGATTTTGTCAATCGATCCACTACAACCCAAATAGAATTAAAGTTTCCCTTCGACTTAGGCAAACCCACAACGAAATCCATAGTAACGTGTTCCCATTTCCACTCGGGTATTGGCAAACTCTGGACTAATCCCATCGGTCGTTGGTGTTCTATCTTCACCCTCTGGACTAATCCCCCCGGATGCATAGAAAATTTGGAACTATGGCCCTCCTCAATAATGTTTCTCCTAAGCTCCACATCCTCCGGTACACAAACCTGATTTTCCAACATCAACATACCATCTCCCCGAATGCAAAACTCTGATTTCTCACCCAATAATATTTGTTGTTGCATTTTTTCTAAGAACACATCATTCTTCTAACCCTCTCTAATATGATCCATAAACAACGGCCTCACCACAAGATTTTCCAAAACAACCTCATTTGAACCCAAGGATAAGTCAACACCCAAACTGCTCAATTCAGAAAATTTCTCATTTCTAGTACAAGTCAAACATGATACTCTCCTTACACTTTCCTACTCAAAGCATTCGCCACCACATTCGCTTTCCCCAAGTGATAATGAATATTATAGTCATAGTCTTTAATCAGTTCCATCCACCTACGTTGCCTCAAATTCAAATCTTTTTGGGTAAATAGATATTATAAGCTTTGATAATCGGTAAAAAAATTCACAAGTATTATCGTATAAATAATGCCTCCAAAGTTTTAATGCAAATACTATGGCTGCTAACTCCAAGTCATGTGTAGGGTAATTTCTTTCATGATGTTTCAGTTGTCTCGAAGCATATTCTATCACTTTCCCTCGTTGCATCAAAACACAGCTCAAGCCACAATGCGACGCGTCAGTATAAATCACCAAATCCTCAGTCCCCTCCGGAATAGTCAAAATAGGTTCCGAAACTAATTTCTCTTTCAAAACCCGAAAACTATTCTCGCACTCCTCTAACCATTCAAATTTAACCCTCGTTCTGGTAAGCATAGTCAATGGCATAGCAATAATGGAAAAATTTTCAATGAACCACCTATAATAACCTGCTAGTCCCAAGAAACTATGAATTTCAGTCACACAAGTCGGTCTTTCCCAATTCACCACTGCCTCAATCTTCTTAGGGTCCACACAAATACCTTCACTAGAGATAACATGCCCTAAAAACACCACCCGATCAAGCCAAAATTCACATTTGTTCAATTTTCCATACAACTGCTTCTCTCTCAACTTTTGCAAACCCAAACCCAAATGTTTTTCATGTTCTTCTCGAGACCACGAATACACCAAAATATCATCAATGAATACAATCACAAAAGAATCCAAGTAAGACTGGAACACCCTATTCATCAAATCCATAACCATAAACTCATAATGTCTATATCTAGTACGGAAAGCCGTTTTCGCAACATCATAGTCCCTAACTTTAAATTAATGGTAACTAGACCTCAAATCAATTTTCAAAAACACCGAAGCTCCCTGAAGTTGGTCAAAAAGATCATCAATCCTAGACAATGGGTATTTGTTCCTCATTGTAACTTTGTTCAATTGCCTATAGTCTATGCACATTCTCATCGAACCATCTTTTTTCTTCACAAATAATATAGGAGCTCCCCAAGGAGACACACCAGGTCTAATAAATTCCTTATCAAGCAACTCTTTCAACTGCATTTTTAATTCATAAAATTCAGCAGGTGCCATCCTATAAGGAGCAATAAATATAGGACTAGTACCCAGAACTAACTGAACTGTGAACTCTACTTATCTAATCAGAACCACCCCCGACAACTCTTCCAGAAATACATCTTGAAAATCCCTCATAATAGGTATATCCCCAACACTTTTCTCACCCTTCTCAGAATCGATCACATAGGCCAAAAACCCTTCGCAACCTTTATTCAGTAAGGACATAGCTTTCAAAGATGAAATGACATGCCTAGGCAATTCCACGCTATCCCCACAAATTTTCAAGTCGGGTCTACCCGGAATACGAAACAAAACTTCTTTATTGACACAATCAATAATGGCAAAGTGAGCAGCTATGAAATCCATCCCCAAAACCACATCCAAATCTGACATATCTACTGGAATCAAATGTAATAACAAAGGCTCGTCACCCACCCAAGATTCACAACCCGGATAATATGACTCAAATTTACCACGTTACCCATTAGTGTCGACACAAGTAAAGTGTGGCCTATCGGTGACAAAACTCTATCCATACATGAACCAAAAGCAGTAGATACAAAGGAGTGTGTGGCACTAGAATCTATCAAAAATCGTGCATATAAAGTAGATACACGAATCATACCTGTCACCATATCTGGATTTGTTTGAGCCGCTTGTCGATCTAGAGCAAACACCATGCCATGAGAAGACTGGCCTGCAGTTCCTTTGTTAACACCTCCTGCCACACTCCCCAATGACACAACCGGTAACTGAGTCTGCTGCTGAACACACTGTATAGCCTTGTGACCCATTCCCCCACACTTGAAACACTTCAGCCCAGTATTCCCCAATGTACAATCTCTAGCAATATGATCCAGCAACTCACACTTAAAACATCACCTAGAAAAAACCTCTACCACTGAACCCCGACTGTTGATTCACACTTCTCTCTTGGTTTCCACTCCAACCACTCCCTTGGCTTCTATTTCCTCCAACACTCCTCCCCTTATCAAACCTTGATTTTGAATCACTACCCTTGAAATTATTCCCCCTAGATATTCCACTATTCTCCAATCTCGCCTTTTTAAACGACGACTTCTATTTTCCCGATAATCCTGAATATCCTTCCACATCCTCGTCATCATGTCCACAAGATCTGAATAATCCCTCTTTCTAAAAGATAACAACCTCGAAGCAACTCCTGGTGCTATTCCAAACCTGAATTGTCTACACTTCAAGTCCTCCATACTCACCATGTACGGTGCATACCGAGACAACACAATAAATCTTGCCTCATATTCACTCACTGACATACTCCCCTGCTTCAAATTTGTAAAAGCTACCTCCTGCCCAAAATGAAAACTGTCAGGATAAAACTTATTGTTAAATCCTTGGATAAACCTATCCCAAGTGATAGCCCTAGGTGCAGTCGGCTCAGCTCCAAGTGCTGGTGTCACCTCTTGCCTTTTGAAGGCATTCCACCAATTTCCAGCTTCACCTCTAAAAAGAAAGGTTGCCAAAACCACCCTTTGATCTCCCTCAACACCCACAGTGTCTAACACCAGCTCCACCTCCTTCAGCCACTCCTCAGCCACTTCGGGGTTATTACATCCCTCAAACACCGTACTACACAATCTTTTAAATTTCTTCAAAAGTCCTGTACCCATACCTCCCTCCACACTTTGATTGACCTGCAACTGGATTAACATTTGTTGTCCCTCGGCCAAATGAGTGATGTCGGCCATCATAAGGGCCTCCTCTCCAACTACGGGTGGAACACCCCCACCATTATTTGGATTCCCACCATTAACACTAGCTTCTTCCTCGATCCCTTGGTTGTTCTTCTCCATTGTTTTCCTGTAAATCACAACACAAAAAAAAAACATGGTGGAAACAAGTATTAGATGTCAAAAACTCACGCATTAGTCAAACACACCTCAATGACTGAAAGTATGACTCAACATCCTATGGTCCACTACTTAGCCACCCCAACCATTAGTATTTTGTTATACTATGCTTTTCCACTTTACTTTCCTAGACTTCCTATTGGAAGAGAACGTTGATCAGGCGTCCTTCCAATCGGATTTCAAGACAAGTCCCATTGGTGTCAAAGACACGCATAGTAGTCACAAAACACTAATATCACCACAACTCTTAACACTTACCTCAAACTCACACCTCAAGTACAATTTCCATTAACCACATGGTCCCCTAAATCAGACCTAGAACCAAAGCTCTGAAACCAAGTTATAACATCCCACACTTCAAATAACCATTTAAAATGCATAATAAAAATTTTCTTTCAAAATACCTCAATAAATCTCGATTTATGACAAACAAAATGATTACCATTCACCACAATAGTTAAATGTCTCTATGACGTAAATACACAAAACTGCATCAACAACTAGAAAGTACTAACTCAAATCAAAAGTTCTACTAATGAAGCTCTCTCAAGAAACAACAACTGAAAATGGAAATAAACAAGCTAGAAATGCTAGCTACTACCATAAGGCACCACTGATCACAACTTCTGCCTGCAAGACTTCACTCTAGCTTCGTAGTGGACCGCTAACACTGGGTACCTATTTCCAAGTCCAAAAGAAACAAGGAAACAGAGTGTGAATATAACATTTTAACTTCTAAAACTCAAGCAACATAATTATCAAGATTATGCAATTATGAACCTTTTTCTCTTTAGTTAACAAGTGCATCCCATGCATTACTATTTCACATGTATTTGCCGAAACCCTTTTTGAAAAGATTTGATCATCCCATGCTCTGAAAATAGCTATTGCTATAGGCAATAGTTTGTACGTCCCGTGCGAAAGATTGTGGGATACGGCATGTGCATCCGTTGGACTTACTTAGGTTGCCAACAATTAGACTTACTATGATTGCCAATAACACCACACGTCCCGCGTAGGCCATACATAATACATACTTATATATTATGCTTATCCATATCTCATAGCATACATCTTTTCATTTCATGTCATTCTCATATTATTCTGAGCAAAACATGTTATCAACAAGTGTAACAATAATAAAAATTAATACCGTACTTGGTACTGTACCATTAAAATGTTATAATCCTACACTCACTAATACTGCTTTTCAAACTTCTCCTTGCCTTTGAGCGAGGCCTCAATGCCTTCCCCGAGCGTCCCTGTCAATCAAACTAGAAATTTCAATCCGCAATCATTATAATTTGACAAGGAAATATAAATTGAATTGCATGCTTGACAATAGTAAAATAGCCCTAATTATGGACTACTACAATTTACCCCACATACATTCCGACATGAAATGCCAAATCCATTTGCACATATTTCATGTTTACTGTGGTGACTGAAAATCCGGAGGGTGCTGTGGGTCCTTCGGATGATTGCCGGACGACTGGGAGTGAGTGCGTCGGCTGGTCGCGCGGTCACCTATAAGAGAAGATGGATCACCTGCTTGGCTCCTGCAGTCACAAAGGTCAGTGCCCACCGGTCGGCAGTGACCGAGAGGGGCCTCCGATGGCTAAGTCAGTGACAGTTGGAGAAGGAAACTGTAAACTGAAAGAGGGGTCGGAGAGATACCAAAAAACGGGGGTCCCTTGAACAGTGTTTTGATGGGACATTTATAGGGAGTCCTGACTTTGCGCCAAATATGCAAGCGTGTGATGCACACGGGGGGAGGCCAGGTGCTGACGTCAGCCCTGTGGTGTTGATGGGCCGTTGAACCGACCCGAGCCACGTCAGCAGTTGTACGGCCGACCCGAGTGCCACTTGCCGGAGGTCATTGTTCCCTGTTGCTGCCGACGGTGGACCCCTCTGGCATGATACCGTCCGTCGGTGGAAGTTGTCCCTTCTTCCAGCGGGAAGGGGGAACGCTGGGCTTCCTTAACATCCGGTTGGGTA
>NMUG010002527.1:0-15879 GCA_002855965.1 Monotropa hypopitys | reverse complement strand
CGGGTCTTGTCCCTTTCCGAATGTTTTTTCGGCTTCGGCGTCTGGCCGGACGCCAGACGTGTGTGTAGAGTCGATGGAGCAGACGGTTGTTTGGGACCTGGGGTTCCACCCACTTTAGCCTGTGGCATGGCTTCCCGAAGGTCATCCACCTCCATCTCAGGTCTCAGTATTGTATCGGAAATGGTCGGCCCGATGACAGATCTCTTCTGATGGAGTTCCAGCTATTGTTGTTCCTCTTCCTCCTCGGCAACCGATCGTTGTGCTACTGAGGTTTTCTTGCTGCCTCTTTTCCCTCTTCCTCTTGTCCTCGAGGAACGAGTGGTAGGTCAGCTTGTATCCCAAAAGGGCCGGCACGTCTCGATTGGCGATGGCAAGAAGGGCTTTAACGTTCTTCTCCGAAGAGTTCCCGAGTCTTCAAGTTACTTTGGAAAGGGCTGCAAAAAGAAACAACAGTGTTCAGTCGGCAGAAATATGGGAACTGAACAAAAGGTAACCGAAGCTATAGCTTACATGGGCTCCCCTTCTTCGTCAGCACAAGCACTATCCTCTCCTCCGACGACCTATAATTGGAATTGCCGAACACCTGGACGTATACGTTTGCCCATTTTTCTGAGTCCGGCAACCTCTTGAAAATCTGCCCTACCCTCGATCGGTAGCTCAAAAAATACTGCACGGATTTCTTATTGTGGGACATGGCAAACAAAGCAAAGACGTCGTATATATTGAACGCTAGTATATACCGTCGACCCATCTCAATGATGCAACCGATTATTCTAAAGGAATTGATTGACACCTGATACGGCGTTAGACCGGAGGCGGACAAAATATCCCGAGTAAAACTGTCAATTGGAAATCAGAGTCTCCCCTCAGCAATTTCCATTAGGGGGACAGTTATATGGTCGATTTTCGTTTTTGATAGTTATGGATTTCTTAAATAATCTTTTAGGTATTATGGATCAAACCCAATGCTTTGTGATTAATTTGAACCAAGAAAATCGAGTTTTGAGTCAGTTTTGGTGAAACAACAGGGCTGCAAAATCGCATACAACGCGAACTGGTAGGAGCATCAGCATACAGGCCATTCATTCACGTGTTCGGGGTAAAATTCTGGGTTAGTTTCATGATATGTAGCATTTTTGATATAATAAAGGCATGCATAAAGTAAGCACCCACTGTAATTTTTGACTTTGGGCCAACTTTTACAAACTGCATTTTAACCTCCTAATGTGTTCTCAACACATCCCAGAGTGTCCACAGAGTGTCCACAGAGTGTCCAACTAAACAAAATATAATAAAAATATTGAACACGTATGTAGGTGTGTCTGAATCGGACACGGACACATGAGGCTGGTAGACGTGTGTGCTTCTTAGCTAATCACAAAATGGACTAAAACTGTAATCCACATTATATGTTTTATTCTGGTGTTTCTACGTTTTACTGACAAATCAAAATAAAGTAAACATGAAAGTGCGTAAAAAACTATAAAATTACTGTTGGTATGTGTTGTGTGGGCTTTGTAACAGTCTTTAGTTGACTTGTAGATACGGGAAAGTGAAGACATTATTATACCAGATATAAGTGCCATACTTTGACTAATTTTTTTTTTGACTTTTTTACTCAGACACAAAGTTAGAGCCATGTGTTTGGATTTGAGCCAGGTCCTCTGTTTTCCTGTAATTGTAGCTGATTGATTTATTGTTATTCCAGTCACTGACAACGTGCTTATACTTGTAGAGCTAATCCTTGCTGTTGTAAAGTTGCATTTAACCTGAGCATAGATGATCCTTTTGCAGATGCTTGTTTAACAGATTGTAGCTTCTGTGGGGCAGACTTGCGTTCTGCACACCTACAGGTTCAGCATCTTTAAAATTTTGAAGTATGCAGTTCAATTAATTTTGTTCATCTCCTCTTTTCTCCTTTCTTCTTTTGCCTTAAAAGGAATTTGACATTAACCCCTGAGCTAGCAATTACCTATTAGAAAAGGGGATGAAGAAGAACTAGGGATGATGGTCATCATTTGAGGTAACTGCATGCATCGGTTGAAATTAGGGTGAAAGAAAAACCAAAAAAACCGACCCGACCAAAAAAACCGACCGAAAATCGGTTTTCGGTCGGTCCGTACCCATATTCGGTTCTTTTTGGGTTTTGTAAAAAACCGACCGAAAAAATCGGTTCGGGGATCGGTTTTGACACTCACGGCCGAAACCCGACCGAACCCGACCGAAAATCGAAAACCGATTTTTTTACGTGGACCGAATAATATTTTAAACCACAATTCGAACAAAAACCCCGAAAAAATGTAAAACCAAAATAAAAAAACGAACCAAACCGAACCGATTTTATCTCGGTCGGTGTCGGTTTTTGGGTTTTCCACACCGAACCGATCGTTTCGGTTCCAGTCCCGCAAAAAAAAAAAAACGACCGAACCGAACCGATTTCAGCCCTAGTTGAGATTTTTGTTTCGAGTCTTTTGTGTCCCTAGTAGAAAAGGCTATTTGAATGTTTGACTCCGGTTTCAAGCATAAGTACGGTGCTACGTGTTTGATATAGTCGATATTTGTGTAAATGGGTTGAGTCTCCAATCACTCGACCTTAGTGAATTGGCCAAGTTTTCTTCTGGCTTAAAGTATTTGTCCGCATTGGGTTTGATATTATTTGTATCAGTGTAAGCGGGTTGAGTCTCTGTAGGCTTGGTATCCATTATTTATGGGTTTTTTTATCCCATCCTATTATTCTTGGTATCTTTTATAGTTGGATCGCAAATGTTGTTAAGTATCTGTTATTGAAGGTCTAAAAGCATGACTTGGTAGGGAGGTTGCAGTAATATAGTTTCTTATTGATATTTTCAGAGCGCGGATCTTACTAATGCGAACTTGGAGGGAGCTAATCTGGAAGGGGCCAACTTAAAGGTACAAGCTTGTTGGTATTTGCCAGATACTGGCCTTTAACCGCGGTTTGTGTTAGATATAGTGATATACACGTATAATCATTATTTCTTGAATTGGATACATCAATACTATTGTAGCAAGCTTAATCTGCGCCACTAGTAATGTGCGGGGTTAATAATCTGATGCACTACGCCTTTGTAAATTTGTAGTGCCTACAAAAAAGGAACTGTCACGTGCTCGCTGACTTATGAAGCATGGACACTCCTAACTTGGGGTGAAAACAGTTCGGTCTGGTCCGTTTTTGAGCGTATTTACGCACTGAACCGAAAATTTCAGTTTCAGAATATTAAAACCCAATGTTTTAAAAGGCGTTAGACGGGCGGGCGAGGAGGGTCTAGCGCCTAGGGTGCTAGGCGGGGGCCTAGGCGGAGATCTAGGCGGTTATTTATTTATTAAGGAAATTAATATTTACTTAATACAACAATAAATAATGCATGAAACTTTTCTATAACATCAAATATATAATATTTGTTACTTAAGGCTCTATTTGGTTTGATTTGGTAATCAAATATATGATATTTCTTATTAGTCATGGCGGACCACTACCGCCTACCATCTAGGCAGCACCTAGGCGGACCACTACTGCCTAGCACCTAGGCGGGGCCTAGGCGGATCCAGACGGTGCCTTTTAGAACAGTGTTAAAACCGAAACCGAATAGTTTGATGTTCGGTTTGATGCGGTTTGGTTTTCACTACCGGTTCCCACTCATTTCCATCAGGTTGTCCAAGTCCGGTAGATTTTGTTGCAATTGGGGCAAAAGCCCAGAAACCTGGATAAAACCCCTCAATTGGGTCATATTTACATGCAATCAACAACATAGCCCAAACATTAACAAAACTCAAGTAACATAAAAGGCTTTAAAGCCCAGATAATAAAAACATATGTCCAAGCATTTCAACCAGCAGAAGCTACAGATTGCAGAATTACTACATGTGCATTGCATCCATTTTGCAAATAATGCAGCAAGTAAACCAAAACAACCTAAACATTCAAAACCCAAAAGCATAAGTTAACCAATGACCAAAATAAACCCTGAACTAGAGTAGCAATAATACAAACTTAATGTAAAGAGTACAGATCAATAACTAAGTATTACAGTCCAACTTCAAAGATCAATAATTATAACAGAACTGCACAAGTACTGCAATGAATCATCACCATGCTCTAGTGAAGCTCCATCCAACAATCCCTTCACAAATGCAAAGTAACAATATTAGGGTCTCTAAAAACTAGCTAATGAGTCAATGACATACAAATACAAAAAAGATGAAATTTACTACCTTTTATCATTGCCTACCCATTACTTTTACAAATCAAACACAAGTGAATCCTCTTTCAATTCTTCCACAAGCACTAGAAAATGGAAACCACCAATATTAAACAACCTACACAAGTCATCAAAAATTTAAAGAAATCATAAAATATAATTAATATAGTACCTGATTCAAAATGCTCTGCTTCATCTAAAAGACTCCTAATAGATATTTGAGTTGTATGTCTCAACCATTTTTAGTACAAATGAGAGCCTCCACAACATTTGGAGATAGAGAGGTTCGATTTAGATCAAGAATACGCCCTTCCGTGATAAAAGCAGACTCCGAAGCTACTATTGACACGAGAATAGCAAAAACATCTCGTGCTACCTGGGAGAGAATGTCATACTTCTTTGAATTAACTTTCCAACAACCCAAGACATCAAACTTATCAACATTGGGTTCACACCCCTCAACCAAGTACCTCTCCAACTCGGATTTGCTGACCATATTAGTTTGTTCAACCATCGGCTTCTTAAATTTCAATTTCATTTCTTCACGAGGATTCATCCCATCTTCTTTATCCACGTTCGTTTTTTCTAGACGACTCATCCACTATTTGTGTTTGCATAGCTTGAGTACTATCTTTCTCATACCACTCATACATCCATGTCACGTCTCCCATTATCGCATTTATTATTGTCGCAACCTCTTCCTTACTCTACGATTGTTCAAATCAAAACTCCACATACCTAACTTGGTAGCAGGGATCAAGAACAACCGCAAATAATGTGGAATTTATTTTGTCAAATTTACCCCAGTACTTATCAAACTTCTTCCTCATGCCCGTAGCCAATGACACCACAAGATCTTCACCTTCTTCCATTGAAGCAATTTCAGTTTTAATATCAATCATATCTCCAAAAATTGCATTGCTCGTCACATACAAAGAATCCAAAAATTGAAATGTTACTCTCATAAAACAATTTAAGAACCTTACATATAATTTCGTAATGTTCCAATCGTTGGCATTAAGACACGGGCTCACACGGGCTAACATTATGAACCTTAACATGTCCATCTTCTCTTATATTTACACGAATTTTGAAGCTATCTTCCTCTTCTATTCTATCAAAAGCTGCCTGGTAAACTAAACTTCTCTCCAACATAAAGTAAGTACAATTTCATCTAGTGGCCACATCTAAACAAGGTTCACGTTTAGAGTCAATGCCTTCTATCTCAACACATGACCTAAACTTGCCTTCTATCTCAACACATGACCTAAACTTTACAAATCTAAATGGAGAAGATCTCACATACTTTATAATATTTTGCACCCTCTTGTTAGACACATCAATATCTTTCAAACTCTCACTAACAATCAAATTTAATATGTGAGAGCAGCATCCAACATGCAAAACTCATGCTCTAAAATGGTAGTCTTTTGTGTTTGCTCTCTCTTCAAAAAAGTAATGATACCATTATTAGAGCTTGCATCCTCCAAACGACCAAACCTTACCAAGTGTCACCCTTGTGATTTGGAACCAAACAAAAATTGAGATTTTTTATGAAGTTTCCATTCACAATCAATAAAATGAACAGTGAGACGTGTAATTCAAATTTTGGAGCGAAGCCGAAGTGTCCGTAGTAACTCTTTGGCCCTTTAGTGATTTCTTCAATTTTTTTTCTCATCCAATACAATTGCATGCAATCCTTTGCAACTGTAACCCGACATGGAATTTTGGTCCACTTTGGTTGTATGTTTAAAACCTTGACCTTCATCAAATTTAAAAGGTAATTCATCCAAAATGATCATGTTAGCCAACACCTTTTTACAAACTTCTACTCTAATGTTTAAAGCAATCCTTGTTAGGTTCATAGCCTAGGGGAGTTTGCTTCTTATCTTTATTGATATTTCACGTAAAAATTCAAGACATAAAGGTGACTCAGATGTAGAAGACATCAACAATAATAACTAGGCAATTTGGGTACAGAAAAGGAGAGAATATTTCAACATGAAGTGTTCATGGCAAGCTGATAACAAGGAGAGAGTAATTTTCCCTATTCAATCAATACTCCACACAATCGAATCCTACATCCGTAGAGAGATTTAGCAGTCATTCCATGTGCCTAACACTTGAGTTGTTAAATGATGTGGAATTTTAAAAAATCATATCTTCAATGTGCACGTACCCTCTCATTTTCTTAGAATCCATGAGTGGGTCAAAGCCATGAAATATGATAAAGGCAATTTGAGGTTCTAACAGGAACAAATACACAATAAGAACCGACCTAAACAGGAACCAGATCAAGGCTGCATCTGTGGTGAATGATTAAGTTTAACTGCTATTTCTGCAAAATCCAGAGAACTAGATCTGAATACCATGAGCTGCGGTGGTGCCCAAAACCAAACTAGTTTTTGCAAGACTCGTGCACCAACCGATCATTCAAGATCTTGTTCGACCTTCGATGACAGAGAGAAATGGCGAGAGCCTTAGCGAGAGGTGGTGTCGACTGGTGAGTGTCCGACCTTCAACTGAGAAAGGCGATGGCCGATCAGAGAGAGTGAAGTCGGTGGCAACGTTGGATGAGATCTGAAGAGATGAGATGAGATTGAGATAGATGTTGAAGGTTGTCGGTTAGGGTAAGGGAAATGAGGGACGAAGGGTTGCAACTTGGACTAGTGGGTACTGGGTAGGTCGTAAGTGGGTAGGACTTTCTCTTTAGGAATTAAAAATTTACAATTATATTTAGAATAGATATGTATTAGCTATTAGCCTACAACTGACTCCCTTGCCGGTTCGGTTTAAACCGGACTATTGCCCAACAAAATTGAAAACCGAATCTAAACTATTTTTTTCGTAACACAAAATCGAAACTAAACCGATTCACTAAAAACATGAAATGAACCATGTTTTCTCACTGATTTTTCGTCATGTTCGGTGTGTTGTTATGTAAGCTGATTGCCCGCCTAGTTCTTCTGTTCGCCTGAGCAATGGAAACTCGCCTGAGAAGATGACCGTTTGTACGTCGCTGCAAGCTGAAGCAAACGGTGAGTGCCAGTCTGTTCGGCGACGACTGGAAAGGGCATCTGACGATCAAGCCAGTGCGTGAAGGAGAAGGGAAGTTGAAATGCAGATTAATTCTAGAGAGAGAGAGTCTAGAATGTCTAACTCTTGAAACATTGTATTTCCCCTCCTTATATATGCCGCCGAACTTGGCGCCCAAGCAAGCACATATCTGACGTGTGGGAGGTTTCAGATGACGTCAGCCCTAGCCCAACGACATGAGTTTGTTGTAACTGATAGGCCACACCATCACATGTACAGACGAGCCCCACGTGATCGGTTCGGATTCTGTTCGTCATGTAACAGTGATGTTGGTGATCTTTCTAGTCGGCCAGACCCTCCAGTATATGTCCGTACATGTGATGGTTGATGGAACTCTGCGGTCTGCTGGTCCGTCCTGAATTCCGAAGCGCTCAATGGACCGCTAGACCGGCTATGGTTGATGGAACTCTGCGGTCTGTTGGTCCGTCTTGAATGCCGAAGCGCTCAATGGACCGCTAGACCGGCTGACCTATGGCTGCCCCTTGGACGTTCAAAGGACGCATGCATCTGCCTACGCCGACCGACTTATGGCTACCCCTCAAGCAATGGGCCAAAGCAGTGGGACAGATTTCCGGGTCCGCTAGGCCGAAGCCTATGGCTACTCCTTCGGTTTCTGGCCCACTACAATAGCCCCTCAACTTTTTCCAATAAGTTGGAAAATGTTGACGTGTCCTTGACGGGCCCTGGTTGCCTATGATCGAGTTGAACTCCATTGGAATTTGTGATTTTGTGTCAAAATTGCAGAAGCCACGATGCAACAATCGTCGTTTTTTGAATATTGGTAGGTGGGATCTACGTGTCATCTTTTGAGGAAAAGAAGGGCGGTAAAAGGACGTCTCCCTACGTGGATGGTCTGTGCGCCTATTGGCACACATCCTTTCATGTCCCCACGTCATCTCCTATGAGTGGGATGTCGGTGGAATAGAGGTCCAAGCGGATGACAACTGCAGTATCACTATATGGCAACTTTTTGTTGGTTGGTCAAACCGTCAGATAGGGGAGCGTGCCGGGCGGTTGGAAAGCCCGCTCACATATATATACTGAGGTGTGGAGATATAGAGACACCTTTGAACTTCCTCTCTCTAAACATTCGTGCTTCTAGAGCTTCTCTCTATGAACTCCGTTCCAACGGCGATTGCAATGATTTCTGTGACTTTCCAGTTCCGATCTTCGAGCCTTCATCAGGTAATCTATGCTTCTTTTGTTGCACAAAGTATTTTACTTTGTTTCTGCATGTTTATGCGATATTTTTTTATTTTTTGGGCTTTTCCTGTTCAAGGGAATAATCAAGTATCGCCTGAAGCTGTCCCATCTACAACTTGTTCTTGCTGAACGTTTGTGTTCTTGCCGGAGGGTACTGGATCCTTCTGGTAAGAGGACAGAATGAGCCAGCATGAGTCCTTCGGGTGATTCTATCGATTTCTAACTCTCTTCGTTCTTCCTTCTAGGTGTTAGGCAAAAATGGTTGATATGCCAAGTCCAACTCCAGCACCGACACGGGTGACTCCCTAATGAGGGAGATTAGTTAATATCTGAATATGCCAGTGAGGGGTGTAGTGATAGGAGAACTGGCCCTGGAGGCATCCGTAACCGTCTTCAATGACGACGACATTATAAACGACAACGACATCGTACACGAGGATGATCCCTAGAGTTCTCAACGTGGTCGTGAGTCCGGCAACAGCGAGAGGTCCGTCTGTGGGAGCAGCCCTAGATTCGGATAGACCGTGCTCGTACCTGCGGTGTACTTCACTACTAGTTCGGACTTGACTAGGGAGTTCAACAGAATATATAGGATTCTGGAGGACGTATTGGTTGTCCGTTTGGGGAAGGATGATCTGTTTACCTTCTCCACAGACCACATCACTGTTCTGCTGATGGCTATCGCAGAAGTCGGTCTCCGGTTCTTGATGGGCGAATTCAAGAGATCTGTCTTGACTGCTTTTGGACTCAATCCGTATCAGTTGTCCGTAAACAGCTACAGAATAATTGGCTCGATCCTTGAGCTATGTTGGAGAAATTGCCTTGACTTTCGTGTAGCCGATCTGTCACACTCCATCTGGACAAGATATCCCTAATGGACCCGCCGACACGAGGCATGGCAATCATAGTTAAACTAATCTACCTTTCCATTACCAAAATGATTTATTATAAAAAAGAAAACATTATGGAAACGACTTCTTCTTTTCAACCTAAATTCCCAAACCAGCAAGTAAACTTAAACTCACTAATAAACTATTACATTTGCAGAGTTTTCAGCAGAAACAAAATTATACAACCATTTATTAACATTTACAACTAATCCCAATGTGCGTCAACCAAACCAAAGCTAATTTGACAAGAAGCTCAGCTACCGTGTGATTTGCCCGCCAAGACTAGTAGTGGACCCTCCAGCTATTCCTGAAAATCTAGAATCCGAAATCGAATTCTAGGAGCGTTCATCAGAAGTCATATGAAGTAATTAAACAACATCAACAAAATAATAATCTGCTAAGTATCAAATGGAAGCCGAACAATCAAAGGTAACAATGTCAAGTGTTATTCTCTTCGTTTCACTTCTTCCGTATATTACATATCTTATACACTCGGGTTTACCTTTTATTTGGCATTGACCCATTTTTCCATCGCCTATTAAGGCTATAATCCTCGCCTATTATTAGGGCCAAGTTGGCTTAATCGCCATTCACAATGCCGTTCGGACAACCATCAGTATATGGCTGCCATACTCACCGCCCATTCAGGCTATTTTGGCTTAATCGCCATACTCACCGCCCATTCGGGCTAATAACGGCATACTTGCCATATTTATATACGTTTCTTCATCTATTAGGACATTTTAATTCCATTGTTATCATCATTCATCCTTCTTTTAAATGCCTTAATTTGCATCAGAATAATGCTCATCAAATCATAGCAACGAATAAAGATAAATATCAAACAAACAATTGTTTAATTAAAACATATGTAAATCTAGAACAACTCACAACAAGTTCTTGAATCAGATTGTTCAATCCTTTGGCACCTTGAACGTGCCCTCCTTATCGTCTGATAAAATCAACATGTTAATATCCGAAACAATATATCTCAAATACAAAAGGAATTGCATAAATATAGTTATTGCATAACCCAATGATCTTAATCGTTCATTTATTTCCATTTACTTCTAATTTAATTAATTTATTTTTATTTTATTTTCGATTTTATTTCATTTAATTTTCGACTTCTTCCCTCACTGCCCATGTCATTTTGTATTCCAGGCCATTGAGACGATGAACTCTGTCTCAATGGTCTTGGATCCTGCTCGGACCGACAAGGTCATCTTTCCTAGGGGCCAGACCGGTGCCCCGTTGAATCCGACGAGAGGGACATCAGTCAGACATAGGTCTTTGGGAAAGAGCTTTCGAGCTTGGAAGAACGGGTAATGCATGACCTCAGCGGAGATGCCTTAGTCGATGAGGACCCTTTGGACATTGACAGACCCAATTCGCACAGTGACCACTAGGGCGTCATTGTGCAGCAGTTGGACCCGCTCAAGGTCCTTCTCTGTGAATGAAATGGTCCATCTGGACTGTTCGCTGCCCACTTTAGCTTCGACGTGTTCCCGATCGTGAACACTTTCTTTGGAGCAGCGGCCTGGTCGAGTTCGCTGCGAAGGCGATCAATATCATCTTTATTGAAGGGGCCATGGATAGCATGAATCATTGCAACATTTAATGGCGTTCTGGGCCCTCTCCTGGGTCTTCTTTTGATCAACCAATTTGTCTAAGTACCCCTGCTGCAATAGACGTTCAAGTTAAGCCTTGAAGGGTTTGCAGGCAGTAGTGAAGCGACCCTATTCGCGGTGGTACGTGCAATACAGTTGCTTGTCTTTGACCTTGCCCTATTCACGGTGGTACGTGCGATACATTGACGTTGAGCATCAATATATTATGATACTTCTCAACTTAAACGAGAATATTGAAATGGATGCATAGTGTAATTGAGGAAGATAATACAAAACTAAATCCTTGAAGAGAAAGTTATTCGAGCTGTTATGACCATACCTAACGTAGACCGATTAATGTGCTAGTGAGGAATGATGTGATCCATATTCAGCATGATAAGAAAATAGCGAAAGATCAAGGAGAACATATATTGATCCATGAAGTTGACCCCATATGGATGACTATTGTTGAATTGAGTCACGAATCTAAGACTCGTCTCATTTTATTGCCTTTAAAAATTTGGTAGCCTTTTGAGGTAGTAAACACAAGACCAAACTTAGGTAGTTCATTGTATTCTATTTGCAATTGTTCCACAAAAACTAACGGTTCCCACTAACATAAAACTAACTATTCTAACACGCTCCCTCAAGCTGGAGAATAAATATTGCAAAGTCCCAACTTGTTACATAGCAACTCTAATCGTGGTTTGAACAATGATTTAGTAAACATATCAACCATTTGAGCACCTGTTGACACATACAGAGTAGCTATTACACCTCCAGTTAACTTCTCACGTACTAGATGAGAATCAACTTCAATATTCTTAGTCCTCTCATGAAATGCCGGATTGGAAGCAATGTGAATTGCCGCTTGATTATCACAATACAAAGATATGTGCAATGGCACACTGGACCTTATCTTCTTGAGAAACGACCTTAACCACAAAACATGGCATGTAGTATATGTCATTGCCATATACTCTGCTTCTACACTTGACCGAACAACTATAATTTGTTTCTTACTCTTCCAATTGAATAGATTTTCACCAAGAAAGACACAATATCCAGTGGTGGACCTTCTATCCGATGGTCCTCTTGCCCAATTATAATCAGTAAATGCCTCAACACGTAAGTGGATATTAGCTCGAAAAATAGACCACGACCTGGGTGTAACTTAAGAAACTTCACAATATGGAGAACTGCCTCCCAATGTGGATATTGACTTACCACACTCACTACGAAAGAGATACATGTACATGTAATCTGGAGGTAGTTCAGCTTACCAACAAACCATCTATATTGATCAGGATTAGAAAGCATCCCCTGCCACTTCAATACTCAAGAAATACCGAAGTTTTCCCAAATCCTTGGTGTAAAATTGTTGGTGTAAGAAGTTTTTCAGTTTATCAAAATCACGCTGGTCATCACCGATAATGATAATGTCATCCACATAGATAATCAACAATACTTTTCTGCGATCCGATATAAGTGAGAATACATAGTGATTAGACTAACTCTGATGCATGCCAAATCTCACAACTGCGCCACTGAACTTGCCAGACCATGCTTTGGGAGACTGTTTAGCCCGTAAAGTGTTTTGTGCAGACGACACACCTTTTGACTCTCCTCATGAGCAACGAACCCAGACGGTTGCTCAATGTAGACTTCCTCCTAGAGATCTCCATGAAGACATTTTTAACATCCAGCTAAAACAATGGCCAACCAAGATTGGCTAAAAGAAAAATAAGCAGCCGAACCGAACCAAGTTTGGCAATTGGAGAAACCGTCTCAGAATAGTCAACACCACAGGTCTAGGTCTAGCCTTTGGAAACCATGCGATCTTTGTGGTGTTCAACAGTGCCATCAAGGAGACACTTGACAGTGAATACCCAATGACAACTGACGGTGGTCTTACCAGCAGGAAGAGGAAACTAACTCCTATATGCCATTATGATGAAGAGCAATTGTATCATCCTCTATAGTGGCCCGCCACTCAGACTGAGACAAGGTTTCCTAAACAATGTTAGGATAAAAAATAGAGGAAACAATAATAGTAAAAGCACAGAGAGATGGAGACATGCGATCATAGGAGACAAACCGAGCAATAGGATGAGAGGTGCAAGTACGGATACCTTTGCAGAGAGCAATAAGGGAGGTCATCCGAATCTCGCGACAGAGAGAATGAGTGAGGGGTATGCAGAACTATGACTAAAAACTCAACCACAAAAAATAAAAGCATGTCTATGCCCACTGAACCCAAAATCTCGGTTGCGGCCACGATCACGACTAATGGAAAACCCAAAACTATCAGAGACTCTAGTAGTTAAGAATGAACGACCAGAGGATGATGGAGGAGAAGGTGTAGGAGTGGAGACAAAGGATTGGCGAACACGACTGAATATCTCGCTGAGAGAAGGGAGATCTTGAGCAAGGTTACCTAGAACGCGGATCGCTGCGGTACTAGGAACAGGAACGGGAACGCGGATCGCGGTCCCTCCGGAATGCGGTACGGTAGGGGTAGGCTTCTTCGGATTGCCAATTGCTTATTATAATAATTATTTTGTAAGTATATAAGTAGTAAATAAGGAAAATCAAATTTTTAGTAGATAAGTAGAAAAAGTTGTTGTTTTCTTTGCTATGTGAAAGGTTGCTAACACTGTTTATGAAGGACCAAAATGAAAAAAGAGGGGGAAAATTCGGAACGCGAAAAATGGCAATCCGGTACGTAGACGATCCGCGTTTGGGAACGCGCAATTCGGAACGCGGATCGTGGGGGGGGGGGTAGGCGATTTCGTGTAACAAAGATCTTGAGATCCCAAAATTTGGTTAATAACAGGACCATGAAATGAAGAGACACCAGACAGGAATCGAGCAACCTTCTTGCAGAAAAGAGGCCAACAGAGATCAAACTCATTACAAATACGGCAGAAATGAGCATAATAATATTCCAAAGATAAATCGCTCTGAGATATAGATTAGAAAGACTGATGAAGGCTATACGTGCGACGAAGATTATTCACCTTCAAATATAGCTCATACGCTTGTGTCCACACTTGTTTGATTGTATCTACAAATATGAGGGAACCAACAATCTCCTCCTCCATACTATTCCATAGCACTGAGCGAATATGGACATCGACTGCTTTCCATGCTACGTATATAGAGACAGTGTCAGAAGGAGGATCATCAATCAGATAAGAGAACTCAGACTCCGCCAGATAATATACCTCAACAGCCTTAGACCAAAGGGCACATTCATTACTTTCAATGGAATGGACGTAATTGAGTGTCGCTCGTGAAATCGAGATGAACCGGATGAATGACCAGAACCGGTACCAGAATGAGACTTGTCCTCAGTCATTGTGCTGACGAAGGGAGAGGCAACGAACCACCAACAATCACCAACGAGAACCAACCAATAAACTAAGAAAACACCTACTACATCAGATCAACAGATTGAGAAGAGGACGGTAGAGAATCCACGGAGAACACTGACAAGCACCATGGCAGAAACATCTCAGGCAGAACCAGTGACGACAGATGACAACGGTGAGAAGCGGAGTAATACGTATATGTAGAGCGACGGGGGTAAGATGGCTAGGATATAGATCGGTTGAGAGTAGGATTAGAATTAAGGAGTGGACTGATTACATCGGGACATAGAGGAATCACGAGAGGAGGGTAGATCAATCAGGGGTGGGATTGCAGGATGAAGGGAGGCGATCAGTAGGGTAGATCGATCAGCGGAGGGGAATTGATCAGGAGGGGAATTGATGATGGGTGAACTGATGAGGGCTAGGTTTTGGTTTTTAGACAAGGCAGGGTCAGGGTGGAGGCATCTAGAGAAGACAATGACGATGGATGATTTGGGGAGGGATAACGATAGTGGATCTGGACCAGGGTGGTGGTGGCGATTGTGAATGACGATGAAGGGTGATAGTGGTGAGGTTAGGATTTTCTAATTATCATGGCTCTGATACCATATTAACAGAGAAAGAAAAAGTGTATAGGGTGTTAATTAACCCTAATACACAGATATTAATTTATATTACTAAGAGAATGGTTACATGACTTAAGACAAGCAATGTGGGATAAAATCCACTAACATAAAACTAACTATCCCAACACTAACTACGAACCAAATAATATGTTGGTATATGCAATCATGGTTGGATTATTGATAAATATATATAGGTAGACGTAAGTTCATCCACATTTTTGAATGTAGGAAGCAAGGTAACGAACACAGAAAGTGAATTGGGTCTCTAAGATTGCCCTCTTTGATGCTTTTTGCCTTTGATTTGAGGCATGATACCATGACCTAACTTCACTTGAGTTCCTTAATTTTTTGTGGTATAAGGGGGCCACTATTTTAGTGGTAGGACTTTTTGAGAGCAACCACTTTGTGTCTCTAATCCTTTCCTGTTCATACCCCTATTGATTGTGTACTACATGGGTAATGTTATTGTTATGCTTTTGGATTTTTTATTTCATTTGTCCATTGTAGTAGTACTAGAGTTTGCCCATGCCATAAGGCACGACACAATGGAGGTGAGACTCCGCACCTCGGGGCCCCACATATATAATCTGACCCGTAGATAAATTTAAAAAAAATATTTTAAGCATCCCTGTAAAAAATCATTTTATTCGAATAACTGTAACTGTTTCAGCTAAAATGATTCAGAACTCACACACCTAAACTTTTCAATAAAAACCAATCATTTTGGATGAAGCAATTAGAGTTATCCGAATAAAATAATTTTTACATGGTTACTTAAATTATTATTTTAATATTTATCAATAACTCAGATTATTTGTGCGGACCCCCAAAATATACATGGTCATTGCCCGGGTCATGAGCTT
>NMUG010002526.1:0-15882 GCA_002855965.1 Monotropa hypopitys | reverse complement strand
ATTGGTCAAAATATAATTTTTTAAATTTTAAACGGGGTAAAAACTATTATTTTCAAACAAAAACATATTAAAAAGAAATATACAATAATTCAAGGGTAGATGACATGTATGAATGGTGCTCTAAATGAAGGATTATATCCTAACATTTTTTGGATATCATGTGTGGTTCACACTCTCAACCTTGCATTGCAAAATATTTGTACGGTGGAGAATCTTGAAAACAATCAAGTTACTTATGATGAATGTTGTTGGATCACCGAAATTGTAGGGATGTATAGTCCTTTTTGGGTACACTAGTACATATTTTGTGTAGTCATTGTCAATCTTTTTGATGGATGATCTTTTTATTTTGTGATGCTAAATGGTAGTATTGTCATCTTAATATTCTATGAAATAAAAATTGTCATAGATGCTTTGTTTGGATCTTGAATGCCTTCTAATATCTTTAATATGAATAAAATAAAATTCTTAAAATAAAATCATTAAATAACGTGCCCCCTAACGTGTTCGTGTCTTAGTTCTTCGGGGCTTCTGTCTTCCCAACTTTCAGAAATATGATGGGAGGACAGACCCGGTGGCACACTTGAAGGACTATCAATAGTCCCTGATCTTGCATGAGGGAGATGAAAGCCTCTACTATATGATATATCATCCAGTTTGGGCTGGACAGCGCTCAACTGGTATCACAAGTTGGCTCTGCGATCGATTTGCAGCTGGGAACAGTTGGCCGAGACCTTCGTGGGAAAGTTCATGACCAGTCGCGGTGTGCCAAATCACTTCGACTCTCTAGCATCGTTGAGAAAATGATTCGACGAGACTCATAGGGAGTACGCCGGATGATATGTTGATATCTATAATGAGGTTGAGGACTGTACCGAGAAGCAGGCTGTGTCGATGTTTAGGCTTGGGCTTTCCTTTGGTGAGAAATTGATGGAATCCCTGACTTTGACCCTAATAGAGCAGATGGAGCAGCATGCGAAGTTGGAGGAGGAGGCCCTCCACGAAGCAAGCTGCAATGCCAATAGATCTTACCAGACCCATGTGGTGGACTTCGTTGGCAAGAAGAGGAAGGGATCCCAGCAAGCTCTTCCTGAGAAACTAGAGGGAACTGAGGTCGCAATGGAGATTGTCCACTGGATGCCCAGAGCTGGCCCTAAGGCATTCAAAGTAATTAGAACGAAGTTTAACACCTCTATTTTCAGAATGGTCCACCCGCTCAAGGTTGAACCTTTCTGGAGATGGCCCTCCAAACAGGGGGAAACCAGGCTGAGTTGGAGGCCACAGGACTCAGATGTAGCTATCACGAGGAGTACGGCCACATGGAGGAGCAATGCTATGTGTATAAGTAATTTATAGAAGACTAGAGTCTATCACCATGATCCATGGAGCCATAGAGACGAGCTCCAAGACTGAATCCCGTGCTCAGAAAAGAAAAGAAGGTCACGAGCATCATGTGCTGCAACTCGGGCATAAGCGCCAAAGGGTGCTGAGCTGGAAACCTGCCCAGATCTCGTTTTCAGAGGAAGGCCTGGATGGCGTCACTTTCCCGCACAATGACACATTGGTGATCATGCTGAGCATCAATAGGTATGACATAGAGAGGATCTTGGTAGACTAGGGTAGTTCTACCGACATCCTATACTTTCAAGCATTCAAGCGAATGGAATTCACCCAGACTGATCTCAAATCAACAAAGATACCACTCATTGGTTTCAGTGCAGAGCGGGTCTTGCCTTTGGAGTCATCACCCTTCTAGTTCGAACAGGGAGGGTGATGATGGATACAGAGTTCTTGGTGGTGGATGTCTCATCAGCCTACAATGCCATCATTGGGCGTACATGGATGCATCGAATGGGAGCCATTCCTTCCACCTATCACCAAATCATCAAATTCTCGGGGCCTAAAGGTATTGAAAGCATTATGGGAAACCAAAAGTCAGTCAGAAACTGCTTCATGGCTTCTATCAGATCTAGTCCCAACGCCGAGCAGGTAAAGTCCATTAAAGTCCCGGACAAGTCTATCTTGGAAGATGTAGGTGTGGACCCCTCCACCCATGTGGTCGAGAATCTGAGAAAAATTCCTGTCCACGAGACCGACGAGGAGAGGTACTTCTTGATTGGGGACGAGCTCCCTGAGATGGATGCGGCCGAGTTGGTCTGAGTATTGCGGGACCACATTGACGTATTTATTTGTACCCCATAAGAGATGCCTGAGGTATAGCCGAGCATAATATGTCATAGACTGAACGTCAATCCTTGCTACAAGCCAGTTATGCATAAGATGAGACGCTCAGCCGCACATCACTCAGAGGTGGTTATTGAAGAAGTTGACCGGCTCATCCAGGTCAGTGCCATTAGGAAGGTCTACTATCCAGAGTGGCTCTCCAACATAGTCGTCGTCAAGAAGAAAATTAGAACCTGGAGAGTCTGTGTTGACTTCACAAGCCTGAATAAGGCTTGCCCGAAGGACAGCTTCCCTATACCCAAGATTAATTAGCTGGTGGATTCTACTGTGGGATACAAATAGATGAGCTTTCTGTACGCGTACAGAGGATACCACCAGATTGCGATGTATGAGCCCGATCAGGAGAAGACATCCTTTATCACACCACTGGGGTTGTATTGCTACAAAGTCATGCCTTTCGGCATGCGCAATGCCAGGGCAACGTATTAGAGGCTAGCAACACTCATGATCAAGGATTTAATGGGCAAAAGTACGGAGGTCTATATCGATGACATGGTGGTCAAGTCCAAGGAGACGGACTCCCACTTGGTCGACCTTTGTCACACATTCCAGATACTCAGAGAGTTCAAACTGAGGCTGAATGCCTCTAAGTATGCTTTCGGGATACGTTCCGGTAAATTCCTTGGGCACTTGGTAACATGGAGGGACATAGAGGCCAATCCTGATCAGATTGTTGTATTGAAAAACCTCCAAAGTCCAGGAAGGACCAAGGAGGTGCAACGGCTAATTGGGATGGTTGCCGCGCTCAACCGTTTTATCAGTCATTCATCAGACAAGTGCAGACCCTTCTTCCAGCTACTGAAGATAGGAACAGACTACACTTGGGGGTCAGATTGTGAAAAGGCCTTCCAGGACTTGAAGAAGTATTTAGTTGCACCACTGCTGATCTCTACACCAGAACTAGGGAATGTATTGATCGCCTACCTGGCGGTTTTAGAGCATACAGTCAGTGCTGTGTTGATAAAGCAGAAAGAGGGGCAGCAGAAGCTAGTTTACTACGTGAGCAAGACGCTGCTAGATGTAGAGACCAGGTATCTTCCTTTGAAAAAATTAATCTTGGCACTGGTTGTGACTTCCAAAAGCTACATCACTACTTCCTGGATCACACCAATGAAGTGCCGACCATCCATCCCATCGGATCCGTCCTGCGAAAGGCGGATCTGTCAGGAAGGGTAGCAGTTTGGTCTGTTGAGCTAGGGAGTATGATATCAAGTATGTCCCTCACATTGCGGTGAAGAGTCAGGTCCTTGCAGATTTTGTGGCAGAGTTCTCACACGAACCCGCACGGATGCCTCACTCGCAGCGAGAAGATGAGCATTCCACTATCGTTCATCCCGCATTGCCAGACGTTGATGAGCCACACACAGAAGGACTGTGGAATCTTTTGTGGAAAGATTAGTGTGCAAAAAAGGATCAGGAATGGGTGGGAATCTACCTTAGGATCTCAAAAGTTCTACATAAATCGACAAGGTGGGAATCTGCTTCTTTTTATTTTACCACCATGTCGTCTATGTATACTTACATGGTTTTGCCGATAAGATCTCGGAACATAAGCGTAGCAAGCCTTTGGTAAGTAGCCCCTGTATTTTCAGCCCAAAGGGCATTACTCTGTAACAATAAAGCCCTAAAGGTGTGATAAATGAGGTCTTCTCCTCGTCAGGCTCATACATCACAATATGATGGTAACCCCTATAGGCATCCAAGAAACTCATGCATTTGTATCCTGCTGTGGAGTCGACCAACTGATCAATCTTCGGCATGGGAAAACTGTCCTTAGGACATGCTTTATTAAGACTAGTAAAATCTACACACACACACGCCATGTTCCATTTTCTTCTTTACAACCATAGTATTAGAAAGCCACTCTGGGTAATATACCTCCCGAATAGCGTTGGCTTTCAATAATCTGTCAACTTCTTCAAGTACTGTCTGAGCGTGGTGCGCGACAGATCTGCGTCTTCTTTGCATAACTGGAGGGTGGCATAGATCAACATTGAGACGATGGCATATTACGCTTGGCTCTACCCCGGGCATTTCTGTCGGAGTCCAAGCGAATACGTCAATATTCTCCTTTAATGCTCGTTCCAACTCTAAGGCATCCATTTTAGGGAGATCCTCCCTAAGTAAGAAATACATATCCTCGTCGGACTCATGTGCGGCGACCTTTCTCAGATTTTCCACCACTCGTGAATTTGGATCCACGCCAACATCTTCAATGACTGGCTGATCAGACACCTCGATGGTCTTTACTTGCTCCGCGGTAGGGGTATGCTTGATTTACGGCAAAAAACATTTTTTTGATGACTTTTGGTTACCCCTTATGCTTTCTACTCCTTTTGGTCCTGGAAACTTGAGAACCTGATGGTATGTGGAAGGTATGGCCCCCATCCTGTGAAGTCATGTGCGTCCAATGATGGCGTTGTACACGGATGGAAGATCCACCACCAAAAACTCTACCTCCTTGGTGACTCTCCCAGTCCGGACTGGAAGAACAATGGATCCAAGCGTCAAAATTGGGACGGCCGTGAACCCCACCAACGGAATCTTTGCCTCTTTCAAATCTTTATGGGCCAGTCCCATCTTTTTGAATGCCTGGAAATAAAGGATTTCAGTGGAACTTCCCTGGTCCACCAATATCCATTTTGTATCAAATTTGTTTATATTGAGGGTTATCACCAAGGCATCACTATGCGGGAAGGTGGCCCTTCTGAATCAGCATCCGAAAAGGAAATCTGGGCTGACTCAGGATCTTATTCTCTTTGACGTTTCTGGCCCAACTTGAGCACATGATGCTCTGACGCTTCCCCTCGTTTCTGGGCTCTGGCTTGATATCTACTCTAGTGGTCTTCTCCACCATGAATCATATGAATAACACCAGTAGGGGTTAGGTCCTCATCTTAACAGTCATCTCTCCTTTCCACGCGCCTGGGTCTTTCTCCCCAGGCTGTGGTCCAGTCGATATACTGCTTCAAATGACCTGCTTCCACCAGTTCTTCCAAAAACTCTTTGAAATCCACACATTGCTTTGTCATGTGGCCGTACTGCCTGTGGAAACTGCATCTTAGGCCTGACACCTCCATATCCTCCCGATTTCCCCTCAGCTTGGCAGGCCATCTCCAAAATGCTTCATTATGTATGGGATAAACTAATAGGAAAATGGGAACATTGAAAGTGGTCTTTATTGCCTTACATGATTCTGGTCCTGTCACGCCCCGGAATTTCAAACCATTTTTTTTGAAACAATTTAAATAAATGCAGGGGAGATCACTATTTGTCATTCAGATCCATTCAGTTGAATTCTCATCACATACATGATACAATATGAAGTGTAAAGCGGAAGCGAAGTACAATGCCGAAACCGGCTACAACTGAAGTACAGAAAAGTCAAGTATATGTATAACTGAACAGAAACTGAACTACAGTACAAGAGGAAAGGTACAACCCATAGCAAAAGCACTGAACCAAGCTCAGTTGAAGCTGAGAAGAAAGGTCCAAGCTGCAGCTGGAACTGCCCTGCCTAACTCAAGAAAACCCAGCAGCTGACTCCACTCCAAGGCCAGCTAGTCCTGCAACACCGACTAGAAAACAGAAAAGAAAGACGGTCTGAGCAAACCACGGCTCAGTGACGGTAACAGCTAAAGACTACAAGGCATGCACGAGATCGTGCAACCCTAAGTGTAAACCCAAGTAACAGTAAAGCCAACAGTGAGGTGAACACACGCACGCACTATAGGAGTGACCGAGAGCCTCGTCGATAGACAAACACCAATATGTAATCCAATCCTAAACATAATCCCGAAGAAACCATGCTACTACACCCATTGATAAATACAAATATTATGGATTTGGTATTGGTTTATCTTTGAAGGATATTGGAATTGCAAGGTATCCGTTTCTTGAATTATATAAGTTAACTTCCTTGGAATCCCGTCTTAAGTCCATTTCAAGTCCTTACATTCGTTTTATCAATAAATAAGTGTTGGAGTCCCATCATAAGTCCACTCCTTATGTTGTTCATTTGCATCGTAAGTGTCCCTTGGAACCCCATCATAAGTCTGTTCCAAGTGTGTCAAGTAACCTCGATAGAGGGAAGAGGGCAGTAGTTGGCCGACTAACTAACCCATTTTCTACCTAGCTTTCCCCAAGTAACGTCGGGAGGGCTCCAGTTACCCCCATTGTGCACAATGTCGTGGATGGCGCGACCATCCCGGGAATCCCGTCATAAGTCCATTGTCGTATTCATATCAAAGTAACTCTATCGGAAAAGTCCTAGCCAAAGATAGTAAGCCGCATTGTCGCATTGTTCGTCATGTCAAAGTAGTTTAATGAGCAATACCGCGGGATAGGGCGAACCCTCCTAACCCGGATGGATACCATCTCAAATCAGCACCCTGGGCATGTAACCTCCCAGTCCAGTGAGTTTCCCAAAGGCATGTAAAAGAAAGTATAAGGGTTGGGACAAAGACCTCCCAAACCCGAGATGGATCATCGTATGCCAACACACGTCGTATACCAATGTTCCATTTAATTATGTTCACGTGTAGGATTTAGGATTATCCAAGGGTGGTCCTCGTAGGATCCATCTCCGTATTGGTTATGCATTGCGTTCATTTCATTCATTTCATGAGTAGGAGAATTTTGAGACTTCGATCGAGACAGCTGGAATCGATATGGTGTCAAACACCTCAACTGAACATACGCGTCAGAAACCACTAGATGGTTCACTCACCACCACGATCGCAACGAACACGCCTTGCGACTAACAGTTGCAAGATTCAAGGAGATCAAGGGTACCTCCCGGTACGATATGAAAAGGCTGACACGAGGTCATGATTTGAATTTCTAAGCAACGAAAGGGAACTATAGCTCCTTAAAATTAGACTTTCTCAAACACGAACAAGTCGCTATCCTCTCGCAACGATTACAAAGATTTGGCGAGAACAAAAGAACATGCACAGAGAACGTCGATGCTCATACGCCAGCTTCACCACTGAACTACATCACGCTCTCATGTCATTTTTCAAGGATTTGATTACCAATCACCGGTACACCGAAAAGCGAGGTCAAGCCAAGAAGGTGTCAACGACCAAAGGACACGCCAACATGTCGATACATCTAACGTCGAAATCTCTATACGTCGAACATTTGATGGTAGGTAGCCAACGAAAAACACAATCGCACCATAACCCACGAATCTATGCGTAGCATGCTATATAAATGAAATGCACCAACACTTTTGCAAAAAGACAACACAATACCATACGCACAAATCCTAGCATGGTAACCGAGTGACCTTAGTGATTTTCCTTGAGACGCCCTGGCCAGTAGCTCTTCTCAAATCAATTCACTACGTCAAATATATATCACGATGTCAAAAGATTCACACACCCACACACGCCAAAATGTGCAAGTGTCGAGTCCAATAACACGGCAAGGCACTAACTCACACCAAGTCTAGACCGCAAGATGTTTCGCAACCAACTTTCCCACGTTTTACCCATCCCACTCGTCTTCGGCCCACGGATACGTTTTATCTCATAATCACGCTACAAACAATGCACTAACGTAGCGAAAGGGGAATGAAACCTCCTTTCCACAAAAGATTCGTACTATAAGGTAATCTATCGCGTTCAAACAAGTATACATGCCGAAGAGGAACGATCGCACAAACGCGAAATCTTGTAACCCAAAAGGCGAAGCGGTTAACAAGCATCATCACAACAAGACAAGAGGGAGCGACACGCTCAACCGAGTTTGACAAGATAGAGTACAACACAATATGATAAAAAAAGAGGTTACGCAAGCCTCACAGAAGATCGTCCACATATCACAAGAAGGACAAACGCCACATGCTTAACAAGGGGACAACGGTCGCCAACGATAGGATACCACAAGCGGTTTGGAATTTTGATCAGTGCTCTACTTCTAAAGTCCAAGATCTGCAAATTTCCTATCAACGAAACATTCGAGAAGAAATCCCACGACGTACGAAAGTAACCGATGGAGAAGCCACACTGAGACTACGACTCTCAACTGCGTCCACGAACCAATGCGCAGAAACTAAGGTCATGGTATGATGATCAACCAGGCACGAAAATCACCACGAGAAGTACCAACACAAAGAAAGCCGAGTGCCACACAAAGAGGTAAAAGGGACAACTCCTGATATGGTGTGGACACTAGGATCACCGTCAAGGTCATAAGGGAAAGACCGAGCTTGATAAGCAGGGATGACCATTCATGCAACTTCGTCGTCCTCCGCATTCGAGACGAAGCGAGAACCGACGAGACCAACAATAGAAAGGTCAACACTTGAAGGAATCACACCAGAGATTATCAAGTTAGTCACAATTCAAGAAAGACATAACTAGAATCTTACTAGCCGATAAAGAAAGGAATCATAATCGCAACTTTAGAAACACCACCACTTCAACAAGCCAAGGTGTGGATACCAAAAGCGTCTTACAAACTGTCAAGCAAAAGTCGAGCAAAGAAATCTACGACCGCACAACACCACAGAACAGGAAACGGTTGAATTTGGGAACGACAGCGTAATTGTCGAGAAGGACACCTGCTACACGGAGCATAACCGCGCTAAGGCATGACGGGACAGAGACATAACCGTGCAAATGCCTAGCTACGCATGACAAAACGTCGCCGAACACAAAAATGGAACTTGCCGTCACCTGCTACGCCAAGCACTAGATGTTCCGCACTGACAGTACGATGCTGCGCAAGAACTGATTATAAGACAACAGGAGGGCATGGTAACACGAGATAGAAACTCAACTGGTCGATAAGGAGAAACTAGCGCCGGTGATTTCGAATGCATGAGACATGCCATCGAGCCAAAGTGGGAAGCCGAGCAATGAACATCTTTCCAAGGCACTAGAACATAAGTCATAACTGGTCGAAATCATCGAAGGGGTCCAAGTGGACACTAGAAGAACAAGAAACTTTCACAAACACCTGGTCGCCACGCGGGCAACAAATCCACGCATCGACTAAAGAACACTCACGTCGAACTTAGTACGGTCAATCGGCTCTAAACTAATGTGAGACAAGCGTCTAAACGAGATCGATATGTCACGATCGCACTTACACTCCCATATTAAAGAACAATGGCGTAGGAAACTCCACGATTTCGAACGAACATATACAAATCACGCTTGCGACGATAAAAATGACTGGTAGGTCATACCCCTTAAAGGGAAAACACTAGGAAAGCGCCACAACGTCGTAAGAGTCTCGATAGATGGAGGATGTAGCATAAGTTTTCTAAGGATCGAAAGAACGATCTCACCACGATTTCTTGAATTGCACCACTATAGATCACCAAGGGAGCTACACCCACTCGAAAAGCTCAACGAAGTACCAACACTTGCGAACAAGGACCAGAATCTCTCAAAGTCCTAACATCACGGGTTACAGAGATCCGAATTCAACTAAGAAGTGACGAAGCAAAGGGGAAAGCCATAATTTCACCCTAAACATTTGAAGAAGCTCGGTATATCGCCGGACACGAACTCAACTCTAGCAATCATAGAGGAGACCACAATCACACGACAACCACAGAGAATGCATCGAAGATGCCAGGAGTAAGGGTACCACACACTCAACGGTGGAAAGGCAACCGAACTTACCATCAGGATCAACACTCAACATTCAAAGGACGGAGAACTCGACGTCAGTGAAAGGAGACAAAACTAACAAAACAATCTCTCGAAACAGAAGATCAGAGGCAAGGGTGCATTACAAGCACACAATCGGAATAGAAGCACGTCGTAATGACCAAAAGAACCCATGGAGACTAGGCGTCTCCCCACGGTTCCAAGGTATTCGAACCGAAAGCTCTGATACCAAGTTGTCACGCCCCGGATTTTCAAACCATTTTTTAAAACAATTTAAATAAATACAGGGGAGATCACTATTTGTCATTCAGACCCATTCAGTTGAATTCTCATCACATACATGATACAATATGAAATGTAAAGCGGAAGCGAAGAACAATGCCGAAACCGGCTACAACTGAAGTACAGAAAAGTCAAGTATATGTACAACTGAACAGAAACTGAAACTACAGTACAAGAGGAAAGGTACAACCCATAGCAAAAGTACTGAACCAAGCTCAGCTGAAGTTGAGAAGAAAGGTCCAAGCTGCAGCTGGAACTGCCCTGCCTAACTCAAGAAAATCCAGCAGCTGACTCCACTCCAAGGCCAGCTAGTCCTGCAACACCGACTAGAAAACGGAAAAGAAAGAGGGTCTGAGCAAACCACGGCTCAGTGACGGTAACAGCTAAAGACTACAAGGCATGCACGAGATCATGCAACCCTAAGTGTAAACCCAAGTAATAGTAAAGCCAACAGTGAGGTGAACACACGCACACACTACAGGAGTGACCGAGAGCCTCATCGATAGACAAACACCAATATGTAACCCAATCCTAAACATAATCCTGAAGAAACCACGCTACTACACACATCACCCAAAAGCCATCGTCACACACAATCCATCGAACACTGTGAAACCCTACTACCTTGTCCAATTCATTTCCCTTGATAAATACAAATATTGTGGATTTGGTGTTGGTTTATCTTTGAAGGATATTGGAATTGCAAGGTATCCGTTTCTTGAATTATATAAGTTAACTTCCTTGGAATCCCGTCTTAAGTCCATTCCAAGTCCTTACATTCGTTTCATCAATAGATAAGTATTGGAGTCCCATCATAAGTCCACTCCGTATGTTGTTCATTCACATCGTAAGTGTCCCTTGGAACCCCATCATAAGTCCGTTCCAAGTGTGTCAAGTAACCTCGATAGAGGGAAGAGGGCAGTAGTTGGCCGACTAACTAACCCAATTCCTACCTAGCTTTCCCCAAGTAACGTCGGGAGGGCTCCAGTTACCCCCATTGTGCACAATGTCGTGGATGGCGCGACCATCCCGGGAATCCCATCATAAGTCCATTCCCGTATCCATATCAAAGTAACTCTATCGGAAAAGTCCTAGCCAAAGCTAGTAAGCCGCATTGTCGCATCGTTCGTCATGTCAAAGTAGTTTAATGGGCAATACCGCGGGATAGGGCGAACCCTTCTAACCCGGATGGATACCATCTCAAATCAGCACCCTGGGCATGTAACCTCCCAGTCCAGTGAGTTTCCCAAAGGCATGTAAAAGAAAGTATAAGGGTTGGGACAAAGACCTCCCAAACCCGAGATGGATCATCGTATGCCAACACACGTCGTATACCAATGTTCCATTTAATTATGTTCACGTATAGGATTTAGGATTATCCAAGGGTGGTCCTCGTAGGATCCATCCCCGTATTGGTTGTGCATTGCGTTCATTTCATTCATTTCATGTTTGGGTGAATCCAAAACATTTCCATTCCGATAAAACAAGCCCAAAGCTAGATCAAGTTCCCGAAGGTTCCCACGCCCTTACCAAGGAAAGTCACCCCCAAACCACAAGACCACCGCAAGGACAACCATGACCGCACCAAGGTGAGACACCACTTTACATTTCACAAGTTCCATATTTTATTATCCTCATCCCAAGTCGACACACAATGACTATTCCCTTTTTCCCATTCAAACCTTCTAAGTGTCTACAAGAAATCTCAATCCTATGATTTCTCCACAAGCATCACGATTAACACTCCATTTTGCCACGCAACCCATTCCACTATCCACCAATCACAATTCACATTGATTGTTTATAAAGTGCCCAATTCATATTACACTTAACCATAATTCCAAGTCTAGTTCATTTCAACACAACGCTCCCAAATTTAAATCCCACAAGTCTCTCTATACCTCAAGACACAATTCAACACAATTCCATCCCTACTTACACAACTCTATCTTGTTTAGGCATTTTAACGAACACATGGCGCCTATGACTTCCAAGGTGCCTAGACTTGCTCCAAGGGATTGTTTTGACACGATGATCCACGAATAACCGAAATACACCAAATAACAATTTCACGATACCCGTCTACCCGACACATGACAATTGAATTTGAACCGAATGTAAGGGCAACCCAACTATGTCCAACAAATCAATAATCGACCAATTAACGAAACATGGAATGGAATAAATCACGACTACGCATACAAGGTAGGATTTAGAAGTTACCCACCAGAAGCATCGCCGGAGCCGCCGGAGCCGCCGGAAAACACTCGCCGGACCGCCACGAACCGAACCCATGGCTATGAAACTCTTGACGCGTACAATGACATTCCTTCAAGCCATGAATCAAAAAACCCAATGGTTAGGCAACAATGGGGGAGAGAAGAACTAGATCTAGAAATCGAAAAAGGATGATTCTTACCGATTTGAGGCGATCCAAGCCCATGGATGCGAAGCTGTAACGACCCGCTCCCACCCTGCACAATATTGTCCGCTTTGGCCGTCAAGTCCCAGTGGACTTCCCAGGGGGTCACCCATCCCTGGACTACTCCAGGATGAGCACGCTTAACTGGGATGTTCCAATGGGCTTTGACGCCCGCACGGCTTTAAAAGGCCTTGTGCTAGGTAGGTTCATGATCTATTATTTATAGTATACACAACTTACATTCACCAAGCGATGTGGGACTTGTCCATCGACCCGGATCTCCCTTCCGGGACTCCAGGTGACACCTTAGACTGAGGTGTCACAATCTCCCCCACTTGGACCACATGTCCTCATGTGGGGTCAAGATTCTCCTCCTGGTCCCACATTTCCGGTTGGTGCAGACTCTGATACCATATGTAACGACCCGCTCCCACCCTGCACAATATTGTCCGCTTTGGCCGTCAAGTCCCAGTGGACTTCCCAGGGGGTCACCCATCCCTGGACTACTCCAGGATGAGCACGCTTAACTGGGATGTTCCAATGGGCTTTGACGCCCGCACGGCTTTAAAAGGCCTTGTGCTAGGTAGGTTCATGATCTATTATTTATAGTATACACAACTTACATTCACCAAGCGATGTAGGACTTGTCCATCGACCCAGATCTCCCCTCCGGGACTCCAGGTGACACCTTAGACTGGGGTGTCACAGAAGCCCTCGAAGTTCTCTTCAAGATTGGTGAAGGAGCCAAGCTCCAATCTCTCCTTCAATGGTGGGATATGAGAAGGAGAGAGAGAGAGAGAGAGGAAAGGAAGAGAACTAGGGTTTAGGAGAGAGAGGTTAGGTTAGAAATGAGGGAGAGAGACCCTCTGTCCGAAATATAGGTATAAGGAACGACCTAGGGGAAAAAAAGACCATTTTGCCCTTAATGAACAAGAGTAATCGCGCAAAACTGTCGACCTTCGTTCGGACGAAGGCCAGGCATCGTCCGGACGACGACCCCTGGTCCGGACGAAAATCACCGTGGTCCGGACGACACCACCTGCTTCGAACCAAAACCTTTCCTGCCACATTCGTTCGGACGACCAATGAGCTTGGTCCGGACGAAACCCATGGTCTGGACGAGGGTGGACCATGGTCCGGACAAACCATGCCTGAGCCAAAATATTCATTCTTCCAGACTCGTCCGGATGAGCTGAAGGCATAGTCCAGACGACCAGCCCAGCAAACGTCCGAAGAGTGCCCGAACGGGCCCTGACACGTCCCGGTGCAACCTCCAACGCTTCTCGAACATCTCACGCGATAAATTATCTTTCTAAGGCTCTCCCACGGCCTTCCATAATGCCACCAACGGAACAATAGATCATTTAATCGATTTAGGAAAAGAAGAATTGAATTAAAATGGGTTTTAAAATCCAGGTCGCTACAGGTCCTGGTCTGGGCATCTTCAAAACTGGCAGCCCGGAAAAATTGGTTTGCTGCGCGGCGGGATAGGTCTGCTGTGCGACTGGACCTTGTTCCCTCTGCGCGGGGGAATCCTCCTTCTCTGTTGGCTTTTTCTTTCTCTTCTTCTTCTTCTTTTCCTCTAAGTCCACCAAATTAGTTTGATGGTTCTTACTTGCAGTACGGCCAGCCTCTCTGTATTGCTCCTCTTCTAACTTTGCATGCTGTTCCACCCTCTCCATCAGTTCTGGGAAAGTTTCCACCGGATTCAAAGTCATGGACTCCCTCAACTTCTCGCCAAAGGAAAGGCCTAGCTTGAACATTGAAACGGTCTGCTTTTCCGTGCAATCTTCAACCTCGTTGTACATTTCTACATACCGTCCGGCATACTCCCTAAGGCTCTCGTTCGATCGCTTTCTCAGCGACGTCAAAGAGTCAAAATGCTTCGGGGCAGCACGACTGGTCATAAAGCGTGCAACAAAGATCTCAGCTAATTGCTTCCATGAAGTGATGGATTGAGATGGAAGTTTGTGGTACCACGTCAACGCAGAACATCCCACACTTGAGGCGAACATTCTGCAATATAAGAGGTCATCACCCTCATAGATGAGTGCCTATTGATAATCTTTCAGATGTGCAATGGGGTCCACCTTCCCATCGTATTTGGGGAAGTTAGGAAGGGTGAATCCCCTGGGAATCTTGTACAAAGTAATCTCCCTTGAAAGAGGAGAGGACGTAATCTGCTGAATAGCGTGCTTCGTAATGTCCTCGGCAGTTCCCTTGCCCCTGATATTCTCGTCAATATACTTCCTCAAGTCCACTATGTCTTCTGGGGTGTTGGCCTTCCCCCCAGCCTAATCCCTCTAAATCTGCTGCACCTGTCCTGGATCCCGACGTTGCATTATTTGTTCCCTGAGATCCATAACAGAGGCTGCTGATCTTGCTGGGGTAGCCTCATTTACATGACTGTTCGTATGACTCAGGCGCTCACTGGGTAGTTGGGAATCCCTAACCATGCGCCTCCATCTCTGAGGTGGTGGTGGATTCCTTCCTCCCCTGTTCGCGGCCTGAACCCGCCTTGGGGCATTGGGTTCCGTTCCATGGCCCCCAACGACCCTTGGGTGAGTGTTGCCTGTATGTCTTCCTTGATTGTCCGTTACTCCAACCATCGGTGGCGCTTGGGATTTCAAAGAAACCCACAAGGTCTCAGAAGGTTGTCATGTCTAAGCAACCAACAGCTGGGAAGCTAAAGCCTTCTGGTGGGATTTCAAAGAAACCCACAACTCAGGCTAAATTCCAGGGGAATTGCTACAACTGTGGCAAGCAAAGGCACAGATCGAATGAATGCAAGAAGCCAAAGAAGCCCCGCCCCCAGGCTAATGTGATGGAGGAAATCTCCAATGATATCTTTTTGATGAACATCAACGCCATGGTCTCAGAAGTCTGTCTGGTGGCTGCTCATCCAAGAGAGTGGTGGATAGACACTGACGTGACATGCCTTGTCTGTTCTGATAAAGCAGTATTCACTACATTCACACCGGTAACAAACGGTGACAAGCTGTATATGGGGAATGCTGCAACATCAAAAGTTCATGGAGTTGGAAAAGTGATTATGAAGCTGACTTCTAACATTAATCTCACTCTGAACGAGGTGCTGTATGTTCCCGAGATCCGGAAGAACTTGATATCCGGTTCACTGCTGATCAAGCATGGACTCCTCTTGGTGTTTGAAGCAGACAAAGTGATAATGACAAAGGCGGAAGTATTTGTGGGGAAAGGTTACATGATGAATGGTTTGTTTAAACTTGGTATAATCTCTATTGTATTCCCGCTTAATTTGAATGAAAATGCTGCTACTCCTTC
>NMUG010002525.1:0-15883 GCA_002855965.1 Monotropa hypopitys | reverse complement strand
CCCAGCTAAGCACCTGGCTAAGGTCATCATAAAATGCTAAGGCGTGAAGTTGTATTAAGGCACAGCTCAGCTGGTAAGCTACGGCCCAGCTGAGCACCTGGCTAAGGCCAGCAATAAAACACTGATTCATGAAATTGTGATAAAACACGGCTCAATCTGCATTCCACAATCAATCACGAAAAGCAGTAACATGAAACGAGCAATGAATAACAAGTGGATAGGCCCAAGATATTTGAGCACATCACTTGGGGGAGGAGATCAATATCATGTTATATTGCAGCAAGAAAAAGTCTTCTCAAACGCTGACAATCAAAAGTTAAAAACAAAATTTTCAAAGTCTGAACGAAGATAATCAAATCTGGACGAAAGAAGTCTTAATACACAACTGAAAACTATCATAAAGAGGGGCCTTAGTCAATGACTAAAGTGTTAGGGTGAATTCCAGTGACTCCCTGACCCACTTGTGCACCTGAGCTGTTAGGGATCATGGCGATGTCCACCATCTCATCAACGTGAGCAGGGTTCCCCCCTACATTAGAAGACCCTACAGCATGTGCATCGCCGACCTGGAAATTTTCCCTATTTTCCTCCTCCTCACCGTCAGCAGTTTCATCGGCAGTTGGAGCATCCCTATCCAGATCACCTCCATGAACACCTGGGGCACGGACGTCTACCCCCATGTCGTCAACCATTGGCTCAAAATACGACAAATCCACATCAGGGTAGTGGAGGGAAACGGCCTCCTTCATCGTCTCGACACCTTCGTTAAAATAATGATGAATTCTACAGCGAAAGTTGTCTGATTTGACCAGCGACGTGGCCATTTCTGTTGCTATCTCGTTTCTCCTCTCCGAAAATGCCTCAGAAGCCAGATATTCTTCAATAATTTGGTCACGGCTCGATGAAGGGACCTCGGGCTGCCTGGCTTCAAGGGTTAGGAACTTATTCTCCCAATCCTTAGCCATGGTTTCTAGCCGCTTCTTATTTGCTGAGCTTTATCTCATCATTAGCCTTTTCCAACATCTGATTAGCCACGGACAAGTTGGATACGGCAGTGTCCCAGGCAACGGTCAGTTCTCCAATGAGCGCGTCAGATGCTTCCTGGGAGTGCTGAAGCTTGCCGAGGTCTCTAGACAAAGAGACGTTATCGGCAATTAAGCCTCAGTTGGCTGTCTCCAGCTCAGCCTTTTCATTGGAGAGAATTGTCACTTGTTTCCCTAAAAACTCCACCCTGATTATGGTCTGCACACGAGAAGTAAAGCATGTCAGGATAACATATAACGGCAAATAAATTGGAGTAATGAGAAACACGTTGCAGAGGCCCCATCCCTTCCCAAGATCAAACGAACTAGCCTTGTAGAGGTCAGTGGGGTCAGTGAGGGACATGACCCTTATGTCTGTCGGCTGTGAAAAATGCCTCATTTTCTTCATGGTCACATCCGGATCGATAAGACCGGAAAGACCATCATCATGCTGATGCAGGGACTCATTATCCGCGACCTCAACACGGGTCGGTAGGGCGGCCGAAGCGGGTGGAGGGAGTAATGCATCCACTGGCTTTTTTCCTTGAGCCTTGCTCAGAGACGCAGGGGATTTCTCGGAAGGAGGGGCACTCCCTAATAACGACTCCTCTTTGGGGAGTTGTCTTACCAAGCAAAGCTGCGACGTCAGCTCCCTCCTCGTCATCTCCTCTCTTCCTCTTCAAAGGACGTCGAGAGGTTTTTGAAGCGACTGGCTCTTGCTGCCTCGACATATCTGCAAAGGGAAGGTTGTAACAATCAAGACAAAAGGAGAGCACGGAATAATGGGTTGTATTTCCTGAATGATTGTTACCTATTTCCAAAGCAAGTACCTTGTAGTCAACTTGCGGACCCGTGAGATGGTTAGCCAAAGACTCCGAAGAAACAAGAAGAGAATATTTACGGACGGGGTGACCTCGCGCCCTGGTCACCTCTTCTTTCCTCCTCGCGGATACGTTTATGCATTCCCGACCTGACGTGTTAAAATAAGGAGGTCAGAGCTGAGCACGTTAAAATGCACCCAGTGAAAATGCAAATTTGATAAAGATGAAGGCTCACTTTCAGTGGAGGGGAAGCCCTAGTGTCCGCAGATGGGGTTGCTCTTCTTCTCCTCCCAAGGGAAAAACTCCCAATCTGGTCCGCCCACAAAGAAGAACTTGTCTTTCCACGACTTATTACAGGAAGGGAGTTCTCTAACCAGGTCCTCTCCCTTGTCCCTCTTGGAAAGTACAACCATCCGCGGGTCATCGGGCTCTCCTTCAAGTTGAAAAGATGGAGGAAAACCCTCAAGGACAATGGAGACTTGCCTCCAGAAGAGGCGCTCCATAAAACGGCACAGCCAATGAGTGTTCGCCAGGCATTAGGGGTCAATTGCCCCGGAGCAAGCCAAAAATGGGCCAAAATCTCCCTGGCCACGGGAGGGATGGGAATCCGTAATCCCCCTTCCAAAGCCCCTAGATAGATGCGCGCCTCGTCGGGGGCACTGGAGCAAGCGCTCTCGCCCATTTGGGGGAGGCGGAGTTGTACGTTGGTCGGAATGTCATACCTGACCCTAATCAGCTCCAAGTCAGAAGCCGATAGGGAAGATTCATAATTCCAAGCCGCAAATTTATCTTCTGACCGACGATTTCTAACAGGGCGAGCCTCTATAGGTTCATTCCCCTGGGTTAAAACCCTAACACGTTCACGCCCCACAAGGGGCGCAGGGTCTAAATCTGTGTCGACCGTCAGGAAAACGATCAAGTGTTCCCGACCTCTGAGCTGAGCAGGAGCTCGGAAACAGGGGAGTACCTAATGCGGATAATAACGCATGGGCTCAGCCCGGTGACATGTGTTCGGGTCAGCCTAAATGTCAGCTCGGTCACGCTCGTGATTAGGGGCTCAGCACCCCTCGAGTCAAGGATAACAAAGCAGCCCGGCTGCGAGAACTTTGCAACGGTCGATTGCTTATGTATTATGAGGAATAGTTCAATGTATCTCCTCGTAAGGCAAGTGTATACCTGTTCGCTGCATAATCTCCTAAAGTCACGGAATACGGCGCATCAAGGGGAACGTTGCCATACATGACGGAGATAATTAAGGAAACTGCCAACACGCTCCCGTGAGGATCGGGCGCGGGGGCTAGGGTTTCCAAGATTGATCCACTAGAGTATAAAAGGAAGTGTTCACAAATATCACAGGTACACAATCTTTGTTTCATCTCTCTTACTCTTTTGGTTCTTTAATACCACACAACAGTTATTGACTTGATCGTTGGAGGCAGTTTGAGGACACCAACCTCCTTCTTATGTCTTCAAATCGTTCCCTCTTTGCAGAAAATCAAGATTCAGTTGGAGAAGGACTTGGGCTAGACGCTGTGAGCGAGCTGTTCTAGAAACTGATTCATCATCAAATAATAAATAAAATTTTCTTAATCGTTTAAATTTTAATTCACAGTTTAAACTATTTACAGAATAAAAATTTTAATAATTAAGAAAATTTTATAAATTATTCGATTAAACTAATTTTTTACAGAATAACATAAAATAATGTTTGAATAAAACCCAAAATTATATTTTCTGTACGGGCCCCAGCATGTTTTGTACAAAAACATGGTTGTTTCAATTTCCCTTATGAGATTGCCTTTGAATTAGCAAGTGGTGCACGGAATTTCCATCAAATTAAAGGCTTGTGCACCAAATTCTGAGGCACCCTTAATTAGACATCGATTCTTGATACTGTTGGTGATTTTGGGAACAATTGATCCTAACTTCCGATAGTTTTTTTTAAAGTTGAAAATCGCTTGAAAGAAAGGGATTTTGATTCTAACTTTGCAATATTACCAATAAATCCAACCATTTGACATTCTGCAAGCTATAATACAACTACAAAACTGTTAGATGTGCAAAATATACATTTTACCTACATGACATTAGAAACCCAACTAGCATCTAGATCGAGTGCAATTTTGTTCACATCAGGTGCAAATACTCTCATTCTTATTGGTTGAAAATGTGAAGAACTCATGCAATACAGTTTTTGGCAGAAATGTAATTACTGTGTTATGAAATCAACCAATGAAAATGAGGGTAATACTCGATGAGTGAACAAAATTAATTTCCACTAAATCCTACAACTGCAACACTGTATTTTTATCACTCCGATGCAAAACCTATATGGCGCTCTAACACACAAACCACTAGGTACATTTAGAGCTGGTAGTAATTTACGTCAGATGATCTTGAGCAACATCAGGATCAGCCAATTTTCGAAAGACGATCGGTGCGCCATATTGTGGGTAGAGGATCATTAGGACCGTTGGCGCGTGTTGATAACGTGAGGACAAGTGGAATGAGAAGCGTTGCAGTATGATCGCGATCGTTAGCTTCACTTGAAGGATTGCTAGATTTTGCCCAATGCAAGTGCGGACTCCAAGGCCAAAAGGAATGAAAGCCACAGGATATTTTCCGGCTCTGGCCACCCCATTGGAGAATCGAGCAGGGTTGAATTCATTAGCATCGTTACCCCATATGGCTTGATCATGATGAACAGCCAAAATCGGTATCAAAAGCTCAGTCCCGATGGGGATCTTACAACCCCCAAGTTCCACATCTGATTTCGCCCGTCTGATGGTTGCCACAATGGGTGGATAGAGTCGCAGGGCTTCATTGAGGATCATGCTCAGCTGTCCACCAGATCATTAAAGAGTGCAAGGTTAGAACTCTTTGTTGACAAAATTACCCCCAGGGAAAGAATCTTGCAAATGTTGGTATGAGAAATTTTTTTTCGATAAAACTTTGCGCTGCCTTTTGTGTTTGATATTAATATTGTGTTGAGAACTTTGCCCCAAACATACTTTCATTGTTCTTATCATTGTTTCATCACTGAATAAAATTAATCCTCAATATGAAATTTGTAAATAACTATTTTTATCGTTAAAGAGATTGTGTATTTCGGTAATTTTACAAAAATGAAAATAAAAAAACAAGGCGACAAAAAGTGATTTTTGCAATAATAATGTAATATGTATTGGGAGCTTACCGACTTCAGGTTGGCAATATCATTTTTGGAGGGTATGCCACGTGGTCCACACACTTTTAGCACCTCGTCACGTGCTAGTACCTGCCACTGTGGGTGCATAGCCAGCAGAACGGTCGTCCACGTCAGCAAATTCGACGTCGTTTGCTCCCCGGCGAAGAAAAAACTCTTGCATTCCTCAGCAATGTCATGTACAGTGATTTTGGAAGAGGGAAAGGAATTCAGTTCTGTCCTCTTATTCATCGACGATTCCTTCATACCTGCTTGAATCATAAGTCCCAGTAAATCCTTAGGACCATTTCCCACTATTTCGTTGCACGAATTTTTCCTCCGTTTGTCGATGAGATTCACTAGAGATTTCTTGATTTCCTTGTCCAATTTCCATGACTTCATGTTCCTTTTCGTAGGTAGGAATCTACACAAAACAATTCCACCATAATGTTCATAGTTGTATAGTGAACTCTGATTTAATCTAATGCTATTTTCATAAGGAATGTAAAACAATGATTTAATTGAAGTTATTAGGGATTGTGGAAAGTAGTTTGAATTAATTACCTATAACCAGGAATGAAAACTTTTTGAAATGCCTCAGATGCAAGCGCCATTTGCTGCGCTTGTAGACGGATAATGGCTTTTCCATCTTCATAACTGCTTCCAAATGCGATTCGAGTGATAATATCTTCTGTTAGGGTTTGGTACCACTCTGATACTTCGACTTCCACATCATCGGAATCTGCCATTGCCGTCCATTTGTTCAACATTTCTATCACACTATGAGCCGACACCGGTATCAACAACTGGGGAAAATCACAAAAAATTTAGTTATTAAGGTATGAAAAAGCAAATAAGTTCTAAATTGGGATCAATATTTTTGTTCCCTCTTGGACTTACTTTAAGATTTTCCATGTGGAAAGTAGGCGTGATGATTTTCCTATGGTGAGCCCATTTTTCTCCTTTCAGGCTAAGGAGTCCATCACCTTCAAGCTGTTTAATAAGTGGGTGAGCCTCATTTTTCTCGTAGAATTCAGATTTGGATGTGAAGATTTCCCGGATGAGGTCAGGGTCCGATACGGTGAGACGGACCGTGGGTCCGAACCACACTAGAAATGTTGGACCTGTGGTCAACCACAAGTATAAAATGTTAGTAAAACTAACTAATACAGCAAAGCATGGTGACAACAGAGACTATATAATGAATAAATTTTTTGAGGAAATGGGAGACCAATTACCAAGTGGTAAATACCATAGGGCTTCAAGTAAGTGTCAATTACCAAAAAGAGGCATGAGAAGGAAACAAGACCGACACTAAATGAGAGAGTAAGGATAGTGGACCCTACAATGGCCTCACACATACAGAGAGCGAGAAAGAGTATGAAGAAGACAATTCAAGCAAAATACCACTAGCAAACACATAATCATTATCAAGATTGAAGTCCCCCACAAATAACAGAAAAAACCAAAATCAGAAAAGGCAATGAAAGCTCCAAGACCATTATTAGTTCAAAATTTCAGAGCATATTTGCACATATTGGTAAGGAAAGTACAATTTGGGAACTACTAATTCATTTGGTAATTAGACAAGCAAAAAGCAATACTTCTTTCTTCCAAGTTAGCGAGAACTCATACGAAAGAGAAGGGGCAAAATTGGAAAAAAGAGTACAGGGAATAAGAAAAAGAAAGAAATAGCGGAACAATCTGAAATTTGGTGGAAGTTCAACATCAAGCCTCCAAGGCTGAGATAAGGCTTTAAAAAGTATCCAAACTCAAATAAAAACTGCTATACCCAAACATAAATAAAAAGTCATTGATTGTAGTAAAAAGATTTAATACCTAAACGAACTGCAGATCAAAACCATACCCACATGAAAAATTCAATGAAGTTCATCACAAACTCTCATAAAACAACACCCTCACACCTTGAATGGCAGAATTCAATTCTTGGAGTACTTTTTGTGGTGCAGTGTTTCGAGTGCATTATATAGATCAGTATCAAAAAAATTCAGTAGCTGTATTCAAATACTTATCAGTATCCGTGATACAGTCATTCATCGACATTAGTGGACTATAATATGTTGAAAGAATCAGTATGGGAAATCCAAAATTTAGATCTATGTTGGACTGTATTAATATCATGCTGTAGGCTTCAAATTCCATGGGATTTTTTCTTAGGTGAGAAAAACAAAGGAGTGAGAAAGAGAGTGTCATAAAAAAATCATCCAAATTCTATTCTTGAACCCAATTTTGAAAAAGCATAGAGGACTCAACAGAGCACAGTTCAAACAAACACACACACACATAAACTGACGAACACATGCAAAACAGAGCAGAGAGAAGAATAGATGTGAGATAGAGGTTACCATAGATTTTCCTCCAGTGGTGGTAGAAGGAGAGGACCCTTGGGAGAATATTGTGAGAGAAAGGCATGGGTTGAGCAGAGGCCTTCAACGTTAACCCCAAGAGCTCCTTAGCATTGCCTAAGAAGAATAGATAAGGAGGTCCTCTGATTCCTTGCTTTGAAAAATGCTGCTCAATCTTTCTTGGCCTCCACCAAAGCAAAACCAACACCCTTAACACAATCACTACCAATATAACAGAGATACCAATTACTTTCAACAAGTAGAAGCAGAGCTCTTCCATTTCTTTCTTTCCTTTTCTTTCTTCTTTTCTTTTTTTTGTTTGTTGGATAATTGATCAGCTTTTTGTTGTTAGAACAGAGGGGGAGAGGTATATAGTGGTGTTGGAGCAGCCTTTCTTAGTGTCTTGGCTTTATAATACCAACAAATTTGGGAGAGGGGGAGGAGAGAGAGATTGGGGGAAGCTTGGCAAGGCCAACGGCGTAGGGGCCGCCATGGGAATTATGAGGGTCAACGAATTAATTATTTTAATCTTTTTAATTCTTTGAAGACAGGGTTGCCCCTTGTCTTTTCTTTCTTCCTCGAATCTATTTTTGGCACTTGTCCCTTGATAGGAAAATGAGAATTCTATCTCAGAAGTGCTTGGCCGCTTGCATTTTAGGCTCTTTGGTAATGCTTGTGTGTTCAAAAATTTTGAAAATATTTCAGATAATTATGTTTGTTAATATTTTGTTTTTATAATTCATAAATGTTTTCAAGATTTTTTAGAAATTTCCAAAACTCAAAAAACAGTTTTTATTGCTTTCGTAAACAATTTTGTAAATGATTTTCAAAATAACCACCATCACAATTCTATTTTTAATGTCACAACTCCACCACCGCCACATTATTCATCATCATCCATTACCACCACAACTCCACACTGCGGCAGTCACCACCCTCACCATTACCACCACCACTACACCAACATTAATGTTACTCTACCACCACCAATTCTACTAATGTCATCACTCCGACCCCACTATCAAACCATGGGTCATAATCGATCAATAAGTAAACTCATAAATACCTAAATGGTGAGTTTATGATTTTGTTTCATTGAGTAATGAAATTATCACTCCAAAATAATAATATTTGCGGAAACATGATTAAATAAATACACAGAATATAGTGAATAAATGTGACTTCATTATCAGAAGAATAATACATAACATCCAAAACTTTTATATTAAGGTCTCAATACAGACATCAATACATCCCTGAGTATATAAAATGAAGTCTAAGTTCCCACTAATCATTCTTAGAGCAACCCCAATAGTAAGTAGTTATAAAAACTAAGGAACAGTGTAAACATTTTATTTACGGATTCATCTAATTCCAACAATCTCGTTAAACTAAAAGCAATAGCAAGCTTTTTAAACAAAAGAACGATAACATTTATTTTCAACTGAAAAGATAGAAGGGATGCAAGAAAAAAATAATAAAATAATAAATAGCTCATGAACAATTGTTCGGGAAAAAAACCTAAGCAAATTGCCAATAGGAATACTAGCTAAGGCAATAACGAAGCTGGTGCATTGATTTTTTTCTATTTTTATTAGGTAAAGTAAAGAAAAAGCAGTTTTCCCTATGCTGCTGAGTTGCTCTTATGTCATTTACCACAAATGCTTATAAATAATAAAACTTGAATTATATATATATATATATTGGTTTTGCTTAATTTTAAATTTTTTGTTTTGATTTGATTGCTCTTATTTAAAAAAAAGTATATATTTGATTTTTGATTTTTAACAAACAAAACTTTTTTAATAAAAATGTTTTTAAATTAGCCATCTACTACTAGCCCAATTTTTTAAAGAAAAATAATATATCTATATATTTAATGTTTGTAACAAAAATGTATATATATTAAAATAATCCCTCTAGGAAAAACACATTTCATGAGATTATCGCAATATCACATAATTCCCGTAGGATAAAAAATTTACATCGTGTAACCCTTAAATAAAATTTTAACATAAAATCACATACCCCATATAAGGTTTAATTTGAAATCACCTAATCCTTCTAGGGTTAAAATTGAATCTAGAAATCACATAACTCCTCTAGGATTAAAATTGAATCTAGAAGTTGCATAACCCCTCTAAGGTTAAAATTGAATTTAGAAGTCGCACAACCTTTCTAGGATTAAAATCTAATTTAAGAATCGCATAACCCATCTAGGGCTTAAAAATAACATGAAGTTACTTTAAAAAAATGCACTATCACTTTTGAAATCCTATAATCGCATTCTAAAAATTGTTAAATTATATAATTGCACTTATTGTATTCGAAATTGCCTATTCACATAATCGCGTCTGAAATTGCATAATCACATTTAAAAATTGCATAATTGCATAATCGCATTATAGCATTTGAAAATCGCATAATCGTGTAATGGCTTTTAAAATTTGAAATTGAAATTTTCTTAATTACTTTTAAAATTAGCTTAATTGCTTAACCGCTTTTAAAATTTGAAATTAAAATTCGCTTAATCGCTTTTGAAAATTTCTTTTGAAATTTTCTCAATCGTTCAATCACTTTTGAATTTTGCTTAATTGCTTTTGAAAATTTCATAACACTTATGCTAGGGTCTGGTTCGCTTGGCCTTCGTATCAACCACAATACGCTAATAACCCTTATGCTAGGGTTTTGATATGATCAAACTTTATGCTAAGGTCTAATTTGCATGGTTTTTGCATCAACCAAATTCACTGATAACCCTTACGATAAGATTTTGATATGATTGACCCTTACGCTTAGGTCTAATTCACATCAACCAAATTCACCGATAACCCCTACGCTAGAGTTTTGATATGATCGACCTTTATGCTAAGATCTAATTCACATCAATCAAATTCATCTATAATCCTTATGTTATGGTTTTAATATAATTGACCTTTGCGCTAAAGTCTAATTCGTATAGATTTCGCATCAACCAAATTCACTGACAACCCTTATGCTAGGGTTTTGATATGATCAACCTTTACGCTAAGGTCTAATTCACATCAACCAAATTCACCAATGACCCTTATGCTAGAGTTTTAATATAATCGACCTTTATACTAAGGTCTAATTCGTATGGTTTTTGCATCAACCAAAATATATCGATAACCCTTATGCTAAAGTTTTAATATGAAAATTCATTGACGTTCGCATTAACCAAGATTCACTGATATAATTTGACCTCTATGCTATGGTATAAATCATATCAACCAAAACTGTCGATAACCCTTATACTAGGGTTTTGAATTTAAAATTCATTGGCATTCACATTAACCGAGATTCACTGATATAATTTGATTTTTATACTAAGGTCTAAATCACATCAATCAAAACCGTCGATAACCCTTACACTAGGGTTTTAAAATTAAAATTCATAAAAAATACTTTTTTTATTTTACATGTATTTCTTGCTATTTGCTCATAATCTGAATTCAATTTCCCTTTAGGATGGCTCCACGTCACTGCTCTGACAAAGAGTATGCATCTGAGGCTGGTCCTTCGAGAGCCCGCTCTAATTCTGAGACTAGTGATAATCCATTCCTTGATTTTGACAAGGGTGGATCTGGTCCTCGTTGTGGATATTTTGAGGAGTTCTCTTTGTCGGGCATGGGAAATTCCCTTCGAGGTTAGATGATCATGTCGGAGTTAGAGGACTTATAGTTCATGATACTCCTTTACTGACTCAATTAGTTTCGCATTCAATTTATAGAGATTTTCTGGTAGCACAAGGTTTTGTTGACTTTCTTTCTATTTCCCTTTCCGTGCTTGCTATGCGTTGGTTTCTTCCTTAGCAGAGCATTGGTTTAGTGAGACCAACTCCTTACATTTGGGAGACTGTGAGCTTGGAGTCACACCTTTTGAGTGGGCGGTTATCACCGGTCTACGCTTTGGTGGTGATCCCGTTTGCCGAATTGTCTAGTCTGTCACTGATGTGGACTGCCTTCTTGACATTTCTTATTTTGAGTTGAGTGGCAGGCGTATCCCTGGCTCTATTTCATGCAAATCGCCTTCCTTCTACATTGTTCTCCTCTTAGTGTTATGCTTTTTTAGAAACAATGGCACTAAGTTCCTTGCTGCCTATGTTGGCATGGTCGACTTTGATGATGATGCTCACTTTTATTTGGACTCCTTAACCTTTGCTACCTTTCTCCAGTCTATGCGATGTAGGGTGAGTTGTACCGCTCCTACCAAGCTTGGGTTGGGGCCATTTTTTGTTGTGGTCTTATGAGCGAGTGTTGCTTGGCTTGCTTCTTCACTGGGTCCTGAGACAATTCCGAGAGCTCTTCGCTGTCATCGACCCTCTATCCTCCTTATGGATCTATTAGATTTTGTGACACTCCGATCACAGTTAGAGCTGATTACCCCATATTAGATCATTTGTCAGCCCTTTCACCATTTAGTTCAAGGTGGTGATTATGATATTGAGCTATACCTATCTCACCATAGGTGAGCTTTCTTCTCATTTACGTTATGGAAGTTGTATATGGGGGACCATTGCTCGCATCATGTGACCGGTGACAATCACATTCCAGATAGTCCTTCTGTTCCTACTTTTGGACGCGAGAGTTCGACGAGTCCCGGTATTACTGACAGGGCTATATGATTGTTGGGGAATATGCTTTATTGTTCGAATGTTTCTATTGGCCGATTTACCACTACTACCATAGTTCAAGGAGGGCATTCGATTGTAGCTAAGTAGGAAAGGTTCTACTAGGACCTATGTGGCTCTAAATATTGTTTTGGGTCAGCATCATTGCGACTTGCTAGCGTAGACAGAGAGGGAGTGTTAGCATTATGAGCAGTTCTAGTAGTTTCAGTACTATATGCCCAAGAGTGGAGTTAATCCAGGACTTTTTCTAGGACATGGCTTTCCTCCTTTTATTCCATGGCCGCCACGCGATCAAGTGATATGTTTTACTTTGCTTGCTTTTCGATGTCTTTTTTCGTAGTGATATTTTCTGTCTTTCTTCCACTTTGATATTTTCATTGTTTTGATGCTATTTCTTTTTTTAATAGTATGCACCGGATCCTCCTCGCAGTTCAGTGGACAGACACCAAAGACCAAGATCCAGTAGGGATAGATCTGACAGAAGTTGCAGTAGAGTATCTGATTCCTGCAGTTTATTAGTTTATTTTTCACATTTTTTGTATCTATATTGATGTATTCGTACACTTTTTTAGTATTATCTTCACATTAATGTTACTGACTTGCCATTTATTTGCTATTGTACTTTTTTCATTATACTATGCTTTTTTCATTCATGCTTAATAAAAAGGATACTGATCTTGATATCATTATTGCATGCACCATATAGGATGACCTTTTCGATGGATTTTCTTGCTTTGTTATTGACATGGTGGATTTCTTTTACTTCCGCTAAGTTCATCTAATTTGAGCAGGTCTTTGGTTGACTTGCTAGCCTGCTTTTGGTTGTTGTGGCTCAGGATTTTCTACTAGCCATTGTTCTCCATTGGGTTCCTTCTCTCAACCTTTTCCACTTTGGCATGCATAAGCTGACTCCTATTATTGAGGGGTATCACTTTATGTTGGGAATGAGACCCATTTTGGATGTTCTTTTCCTTCCTTGTCCATAAGAATAAAGCTTATACTACTTTTGCTACTTTGACTAGCAGAGGTCATCATTGATTATTGAAGACGTTGATGGTGTTCCGACAGTTGGCCCCGATTTTTTGTGGGGCCTATTCAGAGATGAACTTCTCTATGATCCTGGGGGTGCTAGTTTCTCCTCATTGACTGACGACGGAGTAGGCTCTCACTAGCGCCTACACACATTTGCATTTGTGATACTTGACATGTTGTTCTTTTCTTGTAGCGACGGGATACTTGATTTGCGAGTGGCTTTTATGTTGATGATGTGATCAACGATCGATCTATCATTCCTTTGATTTGAGAAAAAAACCTTTCGAGGTTTGACCCTGTACCATTTTATGCATGATCTATTGATTTGTTGTGGTTCAGAGTTTCTCTTTGTCTGGTTGGTCTCACATCTCTTTCGGATCCATTCTTCTCATCCGAGATGGTTTTGGTACATACCCTTACAACTTTTGATTACTCAGTAGCAAGAGCTGCATTCAGTGCCACATCGACTGGATTCATGGATTCATGCCCTTGATAACATCACTCTTGACACCATTGTTTGGGATATCAGGGGTTTTAGTGCTCGTGATTGTGCCGTTATTGTCCACGACTTGGGACTATCATTTCTTCTACTTATTGGCTTTTGCAATGTTGTGCCTTACTTTGGTTGTCGAGTGGTGAGAGAGTTTGGGCTCAAACAAGACATCCCACCTTCATCTTTGCTATTTGACATTGTCAAGTATTACTTTGATTTCACGAGTATCCTCATCCATCCTCTTCTAGGAGAGACTTCCATTTTTTTGAAATAAACGGGTAAGGATTACATCTTCGTAGATTTTCGACGCTCCCAACGTAACAGAATTGTATCTGGTCTGTCTACTTGCTGACATTTCACAAGAGGCAAGCTCTTCTCCACTTTTGTTGTTTTCTTGGATCTCATTCTATTACCAGAGTGGGTACCCTTTTTAGCTGAGCAAGCTTCTGGATATACGTTCCAGATGGCTACTTCTTGGGTTCAAACTGCTCAATTACGTCAAGAAAGGGACGAAGCCCTTCAGCATGCTATATCAGCCAGTGATGAATGAGATATCCTTTGCAAAAATTTAGTTCGCCTGAGCCAACATCTTTCTGATACTGAGGCTACTATAGGAATCCTACAGATGGCTCTTTATGATACTCGCGCCTCTACCAGTACTACCGCTGCTGTAGCTAAGTTAGAGGAATCAGTGAGATAGACTTCATGTGATCACGAGATGCTCCTTTCAGAGATTGTTCGCCTTGAAAATGAGTTATCCCATCTTGATTAGACTTTGGGAGAAACTCAGGATCAGGTTGATGATCTAGTGTTGTAGAAAAACTCCCTTCAAGAGGAATTGTATATGTTAGGCTCGTCTCATGCTGACCAAGATGCTAGAATTGAGGATTTCGAAAAGCTTATGCATAAAGCATAATAATATTTACTGAGCCATCATTTTCTGGGCAGTTACCCCGACATGATGTAGATCCAGACTTTTGTCGAGATTTTTCGCTGCATAGTTGATGTTGATTTAGCCAGAATCGAGAATTCCATGACTATGACCCGTCGCTATCGAAAGATTTGTCTGGATTTTCTTCGACTATTGGACGACCTTTCTCGTCAAAGTGGTTTGCCTTGATTTGTATTTGCTTCGCTTTTATTATTATTATGCAGCAGTTTTCTTCATTTTTTCTTTGTTGAAAAGTTTATGCGCTTTTGATTGTGCATGTTCCTGTATAGACATCTTTTTGTTTCTTTCGCACAATATAGAATAAATCACGTACAATTTTATTACAATTATCAAACAAGAATATTTACAAAAAAAGGTGTTGGTCCGTATGGGCAACCAAGAGGGGGTGAATTGGTATTTTAATAGTTTATGGCCAAATAAAAATTATCAAGTTAAATACTTGAATGGCCAAGTGCGAAAATAAACTATGCCCAATTTAAAGCTTTTCCAAGATAAAGAACTTTGGCTAAAAGATATATCAAAAGGTATTGGAATCTAGGTCAAGGAACCAATGCCAAAACCCTTCCGTTACACCTAAGTTGTTGCAATACGACAATGGTTGAGGTTTCCAGGCTTTTTTTGGTTCCAAGAGATTGATTCAAAAATAATTTTGATATAGAGAAGGTGTAGGCACAATTACAAGGCAACAAACTATAATAATCACAAAGCTAGAAAGTAAAGTGCAAGACAAAGAGTAAGGAGAGAAATACCAAGAAATATAGTGGTTCCCTTAGGCTTGTCCACAGTCTAAGGTACGTACACTTCCCTTATAATTTATAAGGATTCCACTAAGTAAATGATTTCCTTACCGGTGGTAATTATACCTTACAAAATGCCTTGAACTATTTACCAGGCTAGCTCCAACCTTGTGATGCTTCACAGGTGCTCACGAACTGTTGCCTTGAGATGCTTCTCGGGTGCTCTCCAACCTTGATAGTCTTACGGGTGGTATCAACCTTGCAAGCTCCAATCTTCTCCAAAGCTTGGACTTGACTTCTTTCTTGATCTTCTTGCAAGCTTCAACCTTCAAAGCTTGACTTCAATGTATAGCTCCAAAATACAAGATTGTTTTGAGTAAGACAAGCCCTTCCTCTATAGCAAATTAAAGCTCCAGCTCACAAATAATCTATACAAAGAGTAAGAACAAAATCTCTCTACTAGAAATGAGATATACAAGTGATTTAGAAGAGAGAGAGATATTTAGAGAGATTTGAGAGAGATAATTGAGAGATATGAATATGAAACTTGTAGGGACATTCTCTTGTGGTATTAAGGACCCAAATAAGTGTTTATATAGCCACAATTGAGAAACTAGCCATTTAT
>NMUG010002524.1:0-15883 GCA_002855965.1 Monotropa hypopitys | reverse complement strand
TTCAGGTGCACATCCCCCATACCAGCAACATGACATTGCTTCTCGTTTGCCATTGAGACAGTCCCGGAGTGGACAATCTCATAATTCGAGAAGAGGCCTTTGAGAGGCGTCATGTGGTAAGTGCAACCTGAGTCAACCAGCCACTGAGTTTCATTCAAACTTCTGGGATACACAGTATTCACAGACAAGGTGTTACTCAACACGGTCAAGAAAACATCATTTTTAGGCTCCGAAGCCACATTGGCTAGATTCGGTTGAGCCTTTCGGGGTTTGGTACAGTCTTTGATAAAGTGCCCAGGTTCACCACAGTTATAACATTTCCTAAGTCTAAACTTGGGTTTAGACTTTGACCTGGGTCTGGACTTGGAATGCCTATGTTGTTGACTTGCACCAGCCCCACTAGTCTTAGGATGTGCACACGATTCCTATTCTGTGAACGACCTCTAACGTGCATGATCTCTCCTTTATGACTTTTGTTTGCTTTTAAATCAAGTTCTTTAGATTTTAAGCCATTTACAACAATGTCCAATGAGATACTATCACGACCATATTTGATAAGTTTTATATCCAGAATTAATTTTGTAAAATTATCAAGATTTTCATTGATGTCCTTGCTCATATCCAATCTAAATTTAAAAAACTTTTCAAGGAGGTATAACTTGCTTTGCAGCGAAGTTTCGGTGTACAACTCTCCCAGTTTTTCCCACAAAGCTTTAGCGGACTCAATGACACCAACTTTCCTTAAAACTCCTTCAGACAAGTTTAGAATAATGGCAGAATGTGCCAGATCATTAAGTTCAGCCTTAATTGCTGCAGTATCATCAGTGGTGTACACTCCACTGATGGCCTTGTAGACTTTTTGTTGGATTAAAATTTCCTTCATTTTTTGTTTTCAAATAGAAAAATCCGTTTTCCCATCAAAGGGCTGAAGGTTAAAACCTGACATTGTTGGAAAAATAATTTTTTTTGGATTTTAGAACTGGATATCTGGGGTTTGATAGCACAAAGACAACACCCACACAGAAAATACCAGGGGAAAGATTAATAAACAACTACAACACAAAGTGAGGGGCTTCTAAAAAAACAGCCTCTATACTATATAGGACACTTTTGTAAATTCTGGATAATCTATGCTAGATTTCCAGACAACCAAGTTGATCAGTTCAGGCACAAAGAGTTCTGACTGCTCAATTGGTGGAAATTACAGTGTCAACACAGTTTTCACCAAAATCTAGAGCCACAAAAAAAAGCTCTTAGTAAATGTAGGTCAACAAATGGAGTTGACCAGTTATGCACGCACCAAGTTAGGCAGTCAACATCCAAGCAAAAAATTGTCCTATTGAAAGCACCATCTACAGCAGTATATCATCACACAAAATTTTAGATCAAAATTCCAGAACTTAACAATTTTTCAGAACTACCAAAAAATTTCCAGAACTACCAAAATTTCCAGATCAACCAAAATTTCCAGAAAAACACAAATTTTCAGATAAACAAAATTTCCGGAAAACACACAAATTTCCCAGATACACCAAAGTACTCAGAACAACAGAAATTTTCCAGGATACACAAAATTTCCTAGAAACACTAAAGTACTCAGAAAAATAGAAATTTTCCAGGATACACAAAATTTCCTAGAAACACTAAGTTTCACAGGAACACCCCAAAAAAATTTCAGATAGCACTAAGTTACCAGAAAAACACAGATTTTCCAGCAAACCAATCAGCACACAAAAAAATTCCCTAACACCACAACGGCTCAGGGACAAGGTTCTAATTTACCACAGATATTAGAAGGTGAGCATCCCAGTGCTTCACCCGAATATATCAAAGAAGGTGAAAGAGACCATTACCAGAGGAGGCTCCAGGAGGGAGTCCTCTCCTTACCAATCCTTTGCTCTGAACCAGGTAACACCCAACGGGTAGAGGAGTCACAACCTCTCCTCTCCGGGTTCACCTTTCGGTCCAGAAATTTCCACGCCTGAGTCTGTTCTCGGTTGGGCCCTCCTCGTCAGAACCCTTTGCTCTGGGGTTGTCGTCACCGGGGGTACCGAGCAACCGCCGGCAAGCCTGAGCTCTGATACCACTGTTGGGTATCTACGCGACCCTAGGCGTTGCTCCAGGCACCTGAAAAAAAACCAGAAATCAACAAGACGAAAAAATTAGATATCAAAGATTCACAGCGGAAGTCAACATATAACAAATATATGTAAAACACAGAGGTAAAGAACTCGGGTCCCTGTATGACCACAAAAACCACCACCAAGGTAGATTAGGTAACAGATCGGCTCAGGTATCTGAGCCCCACAATCACAGCAAGTGAGCCACGGCAGAATGACCAACACAGGTGAGACCACGAAGGTCACGACCAAGCCCTACAGCCAACAGACCCACTACGTCGGCAACCTCCAACACAGACCAACCACCTAAACCCTACACAGTGACCGGAGCTCAACCAACGTCCAAGTGCTCCGTAGATCGACTCCAACCACGCAGAGACAGACCTGCTATGGAGATCGAACCAAGGAGAAGATGACGAAGGAGATGCTCTCAAGCTCAGGTCTTCATCACAACACTCTGATGTCTAACTCACAGAGAGACAAGAGGAAGAAGATGAAGACGAGAGAGAGAGAGAGAGAGAGAGAGAGGTGAGGACGAGACAAATATCGCCGCACAGAGAAAACATTTTCTCTCTCTCAGAATACACTCGGTCAAATGACCTAAGAGCACACACACACATTATATACCACAACACCACACGTAGCAATTAGGGCCACGCACACACTTAGACAATATAGGGCCACAGCACACACTTAGACTTTAGGGCCACAGCACACACAAAGCCCACATGCACACACACAGGCACAAACTGGGCTGGGTCCAGCAATACAGATAGGGGGGTTTAAATCTGGGGTGGCTACCAAAGACACACTGGGCTGGGCTGATGGGCTTTCGGGGAAGTGGGCCAAATAAAATACCCACATTCTCTATGATGTTTTTGGCTCAAACTTTGTTCGCTCAAGCTTTATCTCTCGCTCGAATGTGTTCCCCTCCGCTTGAGCGAGTGGCTTCACAAATCAAGATTGAAATCTCTGGAGTCGAGCATGCTCTTTCCCTCGAGCGGGTTGCCCCTTTTGCGCGAGCGTAGTGCCCTTCGCTCGAACGAATTTTAGGCAGTTCAAATTTGTTTTTTTAAGGCCTTCGTTGATGCTTGATATATAAACATAAATTCTTTCGTTACTGAAGCATGTGATATAGTAAAAAGGAATATTAAGAAGTTCTCTTGGTGGCTACTGAAGATTGGAGCATCACTTTGGGAATATACAGAACTGATAGAGGCGACACAGTCAAGAGGTTTTGTGGCAGAATATTGTTAGTAATGTTTTGATTTCTTTGATTGGTAAGAGTTGATTGTAACGATCCTGTTAGAAATATTCCCGAAATCTGCAGAAAATAATGTGAGTAATCCAATAATCTGCATAAAAACAATGTTAGAATCTGCACAATTTTTTTTTATGATTCACGAATTGGCAAGAACGTCACCGAAGGCGTGTGTTCTACACACTAGCCTTAAATCGAATTCGTCTCCTCCACCGAGTGCTCGAGGTTGTATAGGCGTCTGATTCCCAGGATACGATCGGTGTTCCGATTTGTATTGCACTTATACAAAATCGGTCTAGCGAACTATATATTGGATTGCATATCTCTCTGTAGTAGACGAACCAACACTGCAACGAACTGGAATACAGTATGAAGAAGAAACGATACCTTCAAACACGAAGACGAAGACTCTGAAACTATATCAGATGAGGTATAGACACTGTATTCGTTGTAGGCGAAAATGTATTATTCTATCGAATGAGACACGAACCCTTTTTAAGCATGCTTGTATCTCGCAATTGATTACAACTGTTACCAATTATTGTAATTGAAACGTTTCCGATTTGAGGAGTGTTTATACAGATTCGAACGTTTCAATTTCATATAGATTGTAACGTTTCAATCGGTGTAAGCATTCGAGATACAATTGCTAGGGTTACCCGTTTGGGCTTGCATTTGGGCCGACGGGTTGAATTAATAACGGGTTGTGCCAATGGTAAGCCCAGAATAAAATTTATTATGGGTCACAAAATTATTTCAAAACCCAAACGAACTTTGTCCAAAAAGATTAACTCCAGGCACGAATGCACATTCCACTAAACCACTAAACCACGGGCCACGGACCATGGACGCGGGACGCGGATGCGGGCACGGGCACGGGCACACGGCCGGCTGTGCGGGCGGCGGCGGCGCGTGCGCGCGTGTGTGCGCGTGTGAGAAAATAAGTGATGCGCACATCACCTTACTTTTCTCTCACTTGGTTGTGACACTAAGTCACACACCATAATAAATAAACCCATCATCAACCCATACATTTTCCAATGTGGGACACAACTCAAAAGAGGGTACTCCCCTCAATCGTCCTGAACCGACTTTGCACGGTAATATCTCATTCATCTTTCAACGGATTTTGTCGATTCTTTTTTCTAATCGAACTCCTATCCTGGGAGTATCTAAAGAATCCAAAAACTCCTTAATCGGAGATCAATTCACTCGGGAATTAATTTTTCAAAGTCCGGAAAAATCACATTTTTTTAAACAATCCCCCACATGAATGATATTGACAAAATCAACGAAGACATGAAAGAACGAAGACTCGAAGAAGGAGACTCGAATTTGCTACAGAGAGTACAACGGATCAGCCCTGCATAGGATAGGTAGCGTTTAGCTTTGAACCTTCCCTTGTGAGAACCTATCGGGTATTACTGGCAAACTAGTGGACATGATGCCTTGAACTGTTTTGCCGTTAGTGTAAACCAAGACAATAGTTCTCAATGGTGTGTTCGTTTTGGCCATGAACACGTCGCCTAGTTCTGCAAGTGTTTGTTCAAAGATTTACCTTTCTAATCCTAATAGAAGCGACCCCACTTCACACTCACATAAGTGACTTTGGTCAATGAGTATAATCTTATACTTTCCCCCACACATGACAAAGTCATTAAAAGCTCCACAGCTTAACCTTCACCAATCACTGTTTGCATCATAGGAATGAGTGTGAGTTTGTAACTCAACAGTGATTTCAGCCAAAGAATTATGACTTAGTTGTCCCTTTGAACCTAGATCTTGGGATCTCCAGTCAACTAGGTTGGGTTTCCGTCATAACTTCTTTCATTTTTGTAGGCTTTAAACCCATTCCTTTCGATGCTTTTTCAACTAACTCTCTTGTTAACCCTTTGGTTAGTGGATCCGCAACGTTGTCCTTTGACTTCACATAGTCAATAGTGACAATACCTCGTGAGAGTAGTTGTCTAATGGAATTATGACGTCTTCTAATATGTCGAGACTTTCCATTATATATATTGCTCTGTGCCCTGCCAATGGATGCTTGGCTGTCACAATGTATAGTTATTGCAGACACAGGCTTTGACCATCTTAGAATATCTTCTACAAACTGTCATAGCCACTCGGCTTCTTTAGTTGCTTTATCTAGAGCAATGAACTCAGATTCCATGGTAGATCTTGCAATACACATTTGTTTGGAAGATTTCCAAGACACAACTGCTCCACCGAGAGTGAATACGTATCCACTAGTAGATTTGGAATCAGTCACATCTGATATCTAATTTGCATCCGAATATCCTTCGATTACAGGTGGATGTCTAGTATAGTGGAGACCAAAATCTCGAGTGTATCTCAGGTAGTGTAGTACCCTGTAGATAGCTTTCCAGTGTGTAGCTCCCGGATTACTCGTATAGCGACTAAGTCTGCTAACTGAGTATGCTATATCCGGTCTTGTACAAGTCATCAGATACATGAGACTTCCGATTATCAGTGAATACTCTAGCTGTGATACAGCTTCCCCATTATTCTTTGATAACCGGATACTCAAATCTACCGGTGTTCTAGCAATGGTGGTATCTGAACTATTGAACTTGTCAAGTATTTTATCCACATAATGCGATTGGGATAACACGAGTCTTTCAGGTTTTCGTGTAATCTTTACACCCAAAATCACATCTTCCAGGCCCATATCCTTCATGTCGAACTTAGAGTTCAACAAATTCTTGGTGGCTTTAACCATCTTGTCGGAACTTCCGACAATGAGCATGTCATCAACGTAAAGACATAAGATGACATAACCATCTTTAGTATCCTTAACGTAAACACACTTGTCACATTCGTTTATCTTAAAACCACTAGAAAGCATGACACTATCAAACTTCTCGTGCCATTGTTTTGGTGCTTGTTTTAATCCATACAAGGATTTGACAAGTCTACACACCTTTCCATTTTTGCCTGGAGTGGAGAAACACTCAGGTTGCTCTATATATATATCTTCTTGTAGATCTCCATTAAGGAAAGCTGTCTTTACATCCATTTGATGTACTTCTAAATTGCGTAGTGTAGCTATAGCAAGTACCATTCGGATGGATGTTATTCTCGTAACAGGAGAATACGTATCAAAGTAATCAAGGCCTTCCTTTTGCCTATATCCTTTAATTACTAACTTGGCTTTGTATATATTAATGGCGCCATCAGCTTTCATCTTCTTCTTGAAGATCCATTTACAACCCAAAGCCTTGCTTCCTTGTGGAAGATCCACTAATTCCCAAGTATGATTCTGTAAGATAGAATCAATTTCATTCTTGATTGCTTCTTTCCATAAAGAAGCATCAGGAGAAGACACGGCTTCCTTATAGGTTTGAGGATCACCTTCCATCAAGTATGACAGAAAGTCAGGACCAAAACTCTTCTCGGTTCTGGCTCGTTTGCTTCTTCGAAGCTCCTCTACCTCTTTATCCTCTTGATGATTTGAACTCTTAGGGACACTTGTGTCTCTAGTTCGTTTAACTGGATTCTAAAGACTAATAGTCTTGCAAGGAAACACATTTTCAAAGAATTGTGCATTCCTTGACTCCATGATTGTGTTGTTGTGTATATCATTCACAGTAGAACGATGTACCAGAAACCTATATGCACTACTATTTTGTGCATACCCGATAAACACACAATCAACGGTCTTAGGACTGATGTTTACCTCCTTAGGAGGTGGTATCGCAACTTTGGCTAGACACCCCCACATTCGTAAGTATTTATACGAGGGTTTTCTTCCAGTCCAAAGTTCATAAGGAGACTTCTCACTATTCTTGCGTAGTACCTTATTCAAAAGATAATTTGTGGTTAAGATAGCATCTCCCCATAAGTTCTATGATACTCCAGAACTTATCAACATGGCATTCATCATTTCTTTCAACGTACGGTTCTTACGCTCAGCAACTCCGTTCTGTTGAGGTGAGTAAGGAGCTGTCGTTTGATGAATAATCCCATGTTGTACACAGAAAATACAGAAAGGTGCTTCATACTCGCCACCACGGTCACTTCGAAGAATTTTAATCTTCTTAGTGAGTTGATTTTCAACGTCATTCTTGTAAAGAATGAATTTATCAACTGTCTCATCCTTGCTTTTAAGCAAATATACATAGCAGTACTTGGTGCTGTCATCAATAAATGTAATGAAATATTTATTGCCGCTCCTTTCGTAGACCATTTTCAAATCACATACATCACTGTGTACTAGACCTAGTACCTCGGTGCTTCGTTGGAGATATCCTCAATCACATTAGCCTGGGGACGGGGCTTCTTTGGCTTCTTGCACTCATTAGACCGGTGCCCAGCCTTACCACAATTGTACCAGTTTCCCTAGAATTTCTACTGAGCATTGGGTTTCTTTGAGATCCCACCAGCCGGCTTTAGCTTCCCATTTGGTTGTTTATTCATAACCACCTTATTCTTCTCCTTGTAGGAAGGCTTCCCCTTCCTCGATCCAGAGTCTTGATTGAGCTCTATCACATTTGCCCCCAAATGCCGTTCATTACGGACATTGTCCTCCTCTATTCGCAACTTTGTCACTAGCGTTTCGAAGGTCATCTCCTTCGTTTTGTGCTGCAGATAGCCTCAGAATGTCTTCCAAGACGGAGGCAATTTATGGATAGCTGTAGCCACTTGGAGGGACTCAGCCATGTGCAGTCCCTCTCCTTGCATCTGTTGCAGAAGCACTTGGTACTCCTGCACCTGGCTGACCACAGAGCGTGAGTCCACCATCACAAAGTCCAGCATCTTGCTTGCCAAGAATTTCCTTGAGTTAGCGCCATCAACTTTGTATTTCTTTTCCAGGGACTCCTAGAGCTCCTTGGCTGTCTTTTTGACCTGATATACCCTATAAAGGGAATTATCAAGTCCGTCCAGCACGTAATTACGACATAAGAAGTCCGCACTAATCCACTGGTCATAGGCCATCCGCCTTTGCACATCTGTGTCATCCTCAGTGATGACAGGTGCAGTCTCCGACAAGAACCTCGCAAGGCCCATAGTCGTAAGGTAGAATACCATTTTATCCTGCCACGTTTTGAAGTCCGAACCCGTAAACTCTTCCGATTGAATCGCATGATTCACCGGAAAGGGTGCCGGAAACGATGGCAGGGATGCCGAGTCCAAAGGCCTAAGTAAATCCACAGGTGGCAGGGACGACGAGCCCAAAGGCCTAAGCAAATCCACAGGTATATTACCGATATTGATCGTACTAGCGGCATTGGTCGGCGGAGCATTTTCAGCCAAAGGAGCAAGTGGGATGGCTGGAACATTGTTTGCAGTTTCATTGTTGTTTGCCATTTAGCCTTCGCATAAAACCAGAATTAGTCCACAAAATCAAACCAATTATTTTAATCGGAGATGATATAAAACAGAAATGGTAATCTGAATTGATGTGGACTGATTTAACTCGTATGGACTGATATAGAAACTAATGTAACAAATTAGATATCACATGAACTATAACATAAGTAACAGAAGCAAACAAACAGTACTGATTTTCAATTGGAAGTTTTACCAGAAGTTGGAAAACATATTTTAAAAAAAATGTAACCTTCTGCATGAACAGAAACTACAATGAAAGCAGAAAACCGATTGTTTGCTGATTTAAATTATAATCAGAACTAGGCATGTAACGACTTGAATTTTTAAAACTCCGAAATTAATTTATTTGAAAATATTGAACAAGTCCGTAGTCTATTATGCTATAGATATGGTCGTTGACCTCAAATTATGTCATCTCAAGTCATAAACATCATGTAAATAGTGCTCGATCCATTCTTGGACGTTTGAAATCATTCCGGTGCGTTTTGGGTGGCCCGGTAGTGTCCTAGAACCATTTTCCAGATTCTGGTACTGATGTATCGATACATGTATCAATACATGTTGTTGAGAAAACCTTTTGTTCTGGTTTTTGCTCTGATGTATCGATACATGCCTCCCATGTATCGATACATGCTTCCCCTGCTGTGATGTATCGATACATGCCTCCGATGTATCGATACATGGAAGAAAAAAAATGAGGCAGTGTGTTCCAGACTTCAGGTGTATCGATACATGACCCTCATGTATCGATACATGGCCCATTTTCTGAGTTTGCATCGATACATGCTCCCCATGTATCGATACATGCTTGTATTTTTCCCAGATTTGAAGGGATGTATCGATACATGCCCCCATGTATCGATACATCGGGGTGCTGACAGACTTAAATGAAGGGTATTTTGGTATTTTTGCCCATGGGGCTATACAAGGCTCTCCTATTTCGTGGGGACCTTCATTTCTTCTTCCTCTCTCTCAAACCCTAAAGCTCTCTCCTCTCTTCCTCCATCAATGGAGTCATTCTCTCTCTCCTCTCTATCTTCACCATCCATTGCTCCAATGGAGATTTTCAAAGGAGGAATGTTGCTCCACTCCTCAAGGGCTTCCCATTGAGCCGAACATCTTTCCCATCCGACCAAAGTTCGAGGTTAGGGGTTTTGTGAAGATGCTTGGATTGAGAAATGGCAAGGAGAAACGTTGCTCTCCTCGGTGAGAGCTCCGCGGCAACCTACATAGTTTCTTCACCCGACGATTCTTGGAGCTCCGGCGACATTCCGGCGAAGAGCAATGGAGAGGCGGTCTTGAGGAACGTTGTAGAGAGGAAAGAGATCTACGCGATGACGGATTTGGTTCGCGGTGACGTTTTCCGGCGACTTTCCGGCGACTACTCCGACGATTATTCCGGTAGGTGGATTTTTTATTCCTATCAAATATATATGTGTGTGTGTGTGTGGTTTCCATATTCGTACTTAGATTCCCTTAGAATGGTGATCATGAAATATTTGGGTTTAGGTTGGAAATCTCACAGTAACAATCATACGAATTTGGGTTGGTGTCGCGGGTGTTGAATCATAGATAGGAGATCGGTGGATTACCCTAAATCTCTTAGACGCCACGTGTTGGATGAAAATTCTTAGAAAATCTTGGATGAATGTTTGGGAGAATTGCATAACAAACTTAAATTCTCATCGAAGTAATACGTATAGAATTATCGTAAAATCCTAGCATTTGGTAAGCTAGCGATCCCATTGGTTGTGTGAAGTCTCACTTGGCATTGCCAAGGTCGGAGACATGGACTCGTCCGCATATGGGTAGAATATTAGTTTGAAGCAGGTGGTCGAACTTGATGATCACCCCGAATGGAACGTCCTTGTGGGGTGTCTTCCTTGACATGATTAAGGTTGAGCGTACGGTGTAAAACTCGGTGAGATGTAGAAGGTACTCAATGAACTTCAAATATTGAGGATGTGTCTACCAAAGGCTACTTGTGCATAATCTCGAATCTACCACCTCAAAACGAATGATGAAAGTAAGAGTGATGACTTACGCGTGCATACTAGCGTTGGCTAGGGGATTAGAGGTGGATAGTGGGAATGTTGAACACACAAATGAACTTATGTAATTGTGGAATATTGGAGGAAAATGGTTTACGAGCCTTGGGTTAGGTGTTGTAACATTTGTAACGAATACGAAGGATAATTGCTCAAACGAACTCATGAACCATATCATGCACCTGGTCAAATTATGTTGACGATACATGTAATGAATTATTGAGCCCCGATGAGAAGCAACCTTGGCTAGGGATTCTCCGGCGTCGATATTAAGGGAAGAAACCTTGGCTAGGGATTCCCGGATACTATGACACATGAAACAAATTGTTGAACCCAAAATGAGAAGCAACCTTGGCTAGGGATTCTCGGGTATCAACATTATGGGAAGCAATATTGGCTAGGGATTCCCGGATGCGACAAAATTATGGGGGATTATGATTGTTTGATTGCGGTACCTTGGTTAGGACTCCTAGGATGGTCGCTCCATCTGCGACATTGTGCACAATGGGGGCAACGTGAGCCCTCCCAACGTTACTTGGGAATGACCGGATAGGATTGGTTAGTGGGTAGACGTGCCACTAATCAAGCCTTGCCCCTCCTACACTTCAAGTAATGAACACTCGCTCGAGAGTGGAACGCCTTGTTCGAAGATTTATGACATAATGAAAATACAAATGGAATACCTTGGTTAGGATTCCGGCGATACTCTATAAAATGGAATAACTTGGCTAGGATTCCGGCACGATATCTTATATGGAATAAAAAAAGAAAATATGAATGTACCTCATAGTTCAACAACATCAAATGAACACATTATGTACGTATGTGTGGACTCTTGCCTAGTAGTCCCTTGGAACAATATCATGAAGTGAAAGAAAAACGAGAACTCTCTTAGATGTGGACCCTTGGCTTGTGGTCCCTTGTATTAATTAGTGGAAAGATGAAAAGAAGGAAAATGAATACCACAATATTGTAAGTAAGATTAACTAAGGGTTAGATCCGATCAAAGGCATACTTGGGTAACAATTAGAGGACTCTTGGTTAGCTGTCCCTTGATTATGAATACTTTTGGGGAGTGTCACATGTTTGAGGACTCTTGTCTAGTGGTCCCTTGGGTACTTTAGCTATTTTAGATTTTGGACCTCTCCCCTTTAGTAGAGGGTTGTCTGTAATGATTTAAGAGTGAGTCATATTAGTTCTTGGGCTTGACTCTTTCACCTCCCTTACCTTTGAAGATATTAGTAGGCGTACTCGTAGCTTGGTCACCTGTATAGTTTGGTTCGCACTCACTTTACTGCCTTACTGTTTGTACTTCTCTCTCTACTTTACTGCTGTTGTTGTTGCCACTACCACTGCTTTCCTTTACAGCTTCTCTACTTGTGCTGACCCTTACTAGGCATGCACCACCTGTGCATGTTTGGTAGTGGTCAGGAGTTTATTTACTGAGCCGTGGTATGCTCAGACCTTTGTGGTCCCCCCTACAGGTAGTTGCAGGGACTTGTGGACATCGTTGAGCTTGGAGCTTCGTCAGCTTCCGGGTTTTCAGAGGTTGTCTCAGCAGGTTTCACTTGGTACTTTTGTTCCCGAGGGTGGGATGTACCCTCACTCTCTCCTTTCTGTTCAGTACCATTGTAGCCGTTTGGCATTTGTTTTAGCTTCCGCTTTTCTATTCATATTGTATCATTTGCAACTGGAAATGTAATGAGAACAGAATGAAATATGTAGATACTACAAGTGATGTTTCCTCCTGCTTTCATTTAAATTGTTTTAAAAAAATGGTTTGAAAATCCGGGGCGTGACAACTTGGTATCAGAGCTTTCGGTTCGAAAGCCTTGGAACTGTGGGGAGACACCTAGTCTCCATGGGTTTTCTTGGTCATTACATTGTTCTTTCATCGTGCTTAGGTGCTTGTGATGCACTCTTGCCTCTTAGTTCCGCTTCTTGTTGATACTCTGTTCGTTCTATCTCCTTCTGCGGATGTTGAGTTTCTCCATCCTGGGAAGTTGAGTGTTGATCCTTATGGCGAGTTCAGTTGCCTTGTAGTTGTTGGATATCTCAGTATCCTTACCTTTGGCATCTTCGATGCATTCCTTGGTAGTCTTCGTGTTTTTATGGTCTCCTCTAGGAATGCTAGAGTCGAGTCAGTGTATGTGATAGGTTGAAACGCTTTGGAAAATTTTGAGGTGATTATAGTGGTTTCCTTGACCTTGTTGCTATATAGGTAAGAATCTCGACCTTATGATGGTGTAGTAGAATTACCTTGGGAAGTTCAGACACTAGTCGGCAATTCTTAGTGCTTGTTGATCCCCTTGAGAGTAGGTGGCGTGATACTTGTGGGTTCCTGATGCAAATTCCGAGAAATTGTGGTGGGATCGGCTTGTTAGTCCGTATGTATTCGCCCTTGTTCCATAATTTTAGCGAGATCTCTAAGGCATGGTCGTGATTTATTGGTTTCCCTCTTTTAAGGAGGTTGAGTTACCTGCGTTTACCGATAAAGTGAGATGTCCTAACATCTTTGTTCATTAGCACATGAGCGTAAGCGCGACAGTAGTGTATCCCTTTAGATTGGACGTGACTTCACGATAAATTGTAGTTGGTAAAATCGTTCGAGATTCGATGAAGATTTTGCAAATTGAAGTTGGAGTTGTTGTTTTCGTGGCAACCACACGCTTCGTGGAAGCTGTTTGTTCTTCTCGTGCCCGTTTGAACTTCGTCGTGACTTGAGTTGGTTGCTAGTCATGTGCTAGCCTTTCGGAAAGATTTCTTCGTTTGGCTTTCCATTTCCCTTTGGCACATGTTGTGCAGTTATAGCAAATCTCGGATATGATTCTTTTGTATCCTGTTGGTTGGGTCTTGATTCTGTATTACAAAACTTCCTTGGCTGTGTCCAACTTATTACTGCGCGGCAGTGCTCCGTTAGTGCGGCCTTGTCTAGGTCGGTCTATTGATTCTCTATCTCGTGTGATCATGATTCCTTGTTCCTTCGGATCTGTTCTTGTGCGGCATGGCGCCGATAGTACGACAAGTTTGTGCCAAGTGCGGCAATGTACGATTTAACCCCGCACCTATGTTCTGCAATGTCTTATTCCAATTGGCAATGCTTTGACTCAGCAATACTCCAGTGCGGTTATGTTCTCATTCAATTAGCCCTTATTTGGCCATGTGTTTGTGCGGCCATGTTTCCTTTCGGCTTTTCCCTTGCGCCGAGATAGACGTTATTCGGTTGGAGCACTCTCGTTCGGTTCTGTCCATTGTGAACTCTTCATGGCAATGTCTTACGCGGCAATCACCCTGTCATATTTGGTTTAGCCGTGTTTGGCTCGACGGTGACTTTAGTGCCCACACCAAATCGGGAGTTGTCCCTTTTCCTCTTTTGTGTGGCACTTAACTTGATTGATGCTGACACTCCTTCATTGCGATCTTCGTACTTCGCTGATTGATATGTTCGGACTTTGGTCTCTTGCGTGGTTGATTCATGGAATCCTGGTTGAATGACAGTCTCCCTGTGACTTATCCGTTGATTTTGTTATACTCGTGCGATCTCTTCTTCAAGTACTCATTGGCGGAAAACTCTGGAGCATAAGCTTCAGGCATAGTGTGGATCAGTTGCAATACTACCTTCGGTAAATATCAGAGTTGCGCGGCGGCAACAAGGAAATTCAACCTGGTAATCGTTTGTTTCTATAGGACAATATTTTCCAACGAGCCATTCGAAAATCAATCAAGCAAATTGAAAGCTTTCCAAGGAAACTATCAACAAGACGGCAACACAAAAACAATTCTCTTCATAGAGACAAACACTGAAAGAACGTAGTTCCAACGATGAAAAACTCAACCAAGGAGTGTGACTCTTACAAGACAGTCACCAAGCGACGATACCACAAGCTATGAGTTCTCCTCAAGAACGGACGATCAACCAAGGGCACATGCCAGATTCAGAATCCAATTGAGTACCGCACAAGGACAAGGGGCAACTCCCCAGTTGACACAACAATCAAGATCACCAATGATACAACAAGCGATAGTTGCTCCAAACGAGCTCAGAAATAGAAGGCCATTGGCCGACAGCAACAACATGTACGAGGAGCAAAACAAACGAGGATACGATCAGCGGTGTTCATTATTATTGTTGTTCCACCATTTTCATAAGTGTGTTTTTATACAATTTTCACAATGCTAATTCCCACGAACACCCCACACTTATATATAGATATAGGTGGACATATACGTCCCCACCCACCCACCCAATGTGACATCAAGTGATACAAGGGTTTGAGTTAGAGAGGTGCCGACCGGACACATACCTCACTCAATCTCCTTGGGTCATCCATAGTCGCACGATCAAAGGAATAACACACCCAGTCGATTCTACACAGAAGGTGCAAGAATAGACGACTCAACCACTCGCTCCCAATCTACAATGGTCTACCCAACGTCACGGGTTCCAAAACAATTCGCGAGAACGATAGAAATTTCAAGAGCACATCCAACTGAACAAGTGGAGGCAAGATCAACGTCTTTCATCATTACCAACTGGAATAACACAAAGAACTTTGACGCTAGGTCAAGAAGTCCACCAAGAGACCGCGAATCCAACAGAGGGGTTTCCACCCAACACAGTTCCAAAGAAGGGAAGCGATATTCGCATGAAAGTCGTTGCACCGCCAAACAAACCACTGAAACAGAGGAGTGAATGTCAATAGGTGCATCACTAAGGTTTGTATCGGGGAGCATCCCCCTTCGATCTTGTCGTGTGGTTCATAGCTTGGACATGAGATTTGTCCTTCGGTGTTTCGATACACTTATATTCTCAGGAAATTTCGGGCACGAAATTCTTTTAAGGAGGTTGAGATGTAACGACTTGAATTTTCAAAACTCCGAAATTCAATTCTTTGAAAATATTGAACAAGTCCGTAGTCTATTATGTTATAGAGTAATTTCTAAACATTTGATTTTTTATATATCACATTAATACTATTATAAATTATTTATTTTGCTTTTTTTTGCAGACACCTCTAGTCTTTGTGAAAAAATTGGTATAAGAATATGCTATACATTTGCAGGTATAAAATCGTATTTTTTGCTCTCAATTTTGTTAGAAG
>NMUG010002523.1:0-15885 GCA_002855965.1 Monotropa hypopitys | reverse complement strand
AGTTTATGTTCCAAATTTGAGGTTATTTGGTGTTGATTTGATAGGGTAAAATCGGATCTGAGCAGTAGATGGTAAGAGAAGAGGAGAAACCCTTTCGGCAAAATCTTTGGAATTTTGATTCTTCCATTTGAGGTAAAACGTTTAGAATCTGTTTTATTGAAGTTTTGTAAATCATGTCTAGTACTTGTGGTCCAAATTTGGTAGTAATCAGAGTTGAATTGCTATGTAAATTGAAGAAAAATCAATTTAGGAATCAAACCCATAAAAATCTACAGACTGCTCTTCATCTGCTGTCAAGGCCTTAGATATCGGTATCTTGGGAAACCAAGATATCGATCTTAGGCAGAAGAGCAAGATACCACAGTTGTTATTGCATGAAATCAGTATCGTGAGATATCGGTATCTTGGGCTAGCCAAGATACCGATATCTTGGGCTATCCAAGATACCGATATCTTGGTCTGCGGTATCTGAGGAGTATCTGAGGAGTATGTGTCTACAATTTCTAGGGAAGAGACCAGATATCGGTATCTTGGGCAGACCAAGATACGGATATCTTGGTGCTCGGGAGAAAAATAAGTATTTTTGAAAATGTAAATTTTGGAGTTTTATTAAAATAAAAGGCATAGAAAATTATTCTAATATTGGGTTAATATTCTTAGGTGTTTGAGAAGCCGTTTGGGAGTCTTGGAGGATTCAGAAAAGGTGTGTACGTTTTATGATTTTTATAAAGTTTAGTTAGTTACTATTCTTATTAGTACACAGTGGCTGTTTTGGAAAGTGTTGAAAGTTTAGAAATCCTTTGGATCACTTGTTTATAAATGAATTTGGTGTGCGTTGGAGGAGATTTCAAAGGTATAATATTTTTGAGAAAATGGAGTTTTCATAAAGATGATGTTGAGAAAAAGGAATTTTTAAATGGTGTGAGTTAAAGGTAATTTTAAAGGGTGAAATGAGTTTTGAGAAAATGATGTAAAATAGAGTTTGGTGTGCGTTAAAGTAAAATGATGATTTCTATTAAAAATATGGTGTTCAGTTTGGTGTGTGTAAAAAGGGGTATGTTTCGGTGTAAATAAAAAAGGTGTTATAATTATCAAAATAATATTTTGAAGTGCTTCAATAGCCTTGCCATAGATCAGGTGGGTCTATGGACCAGTATGCACATGTGGTGCAATGCATATGTGGTGCAATCGAGATGATGATATTATTATATATATATATATATTGCACCTGGTGGGGTACAAGTCCTTACCACTGGGGCTGATGTAGTGGCCACTGGATCATTAATTGTTGCTTATCCTAGAATGCACCCAAGGTATCAGATCTGACAAAACGGTTAGTCATCGGACGTTAATGACTCTTGACTATTATTGTACGAGTATATAAGGTGTGGAGTGGTGTGGTGTAGATCTATATGATCTTATTTTTGAGTTGGTGATTCCACGAGTTGGTAAATTTTATGGTGATTATCAAAGAAACCTAAAATGGTGTTTGTGTTGAGTAAAAGAAAAAAGGGTGATTTGAGTTATATATATAAGAGATGTGTTGTGTGAGTAGAGAAAAGGTGATTTCATAAAAGGAAATGATTTGGAAAAGGGTGCGTGAGTGTGATTTTAAAAGAGATGGTGATCCTTAGTTATTTTTGCTTCTTTTCTTTATGCTTTCATTTTAGTATTCACCAGCCGTCGTCACTGATGCACGCTTGTGCCTTTTTTTAGGTGTTCGTGCTAGAGTCCACAGTTCAGTCCAGTCCAACTGCAGTCGAGTTTATCAGAGTTGTGTAGCAGTGTTGAGTCTTTTATTTAATTGTTTATTTGAGAGATTGTTTAGCTCTCACTTTGAGTCTGCTTCCAGTTGTTTAAGTTTATCGAGTTATAGTAGCTGTTGAGGTGTTGTGATGAGTTGAGTTGTATCGGACATGTTATCCAGAGTTGTTTTTATTTATTTATTGGAGTCTATATCATCTGAGATTTATAAACAGATCAGTGGAGTTTATTTTCAGTTGTCGTGTTGTGAGTTGTAGTTAGTTGATGCTTTGCCATGTATCATCTCTTAATAGATGGCTTTACAGTTATCAGAGATGTGGCGTGTCATATTATGCTTCTAAGAAATCTCGATCCAAGAAATAGACTACGCAATGGTACAAGGCTATTATGTCGTGGTTTGAATGATAATTTTATAGATGCAGAAATATTAACAAGCACTTTCAAAGGCATCAGAACTTTCCTCCATCGGATTTCATTGAGAACTTTTGAGAATATGCAACTACCCTTCCAAATGATACGACATCAGTTTCCTGTATGCTTAAGTTTTGCATTAACAATCAACAAGTCTCAAGGACAAACCATTCCACATGCGGGAATTTATCTTCCAAAATATGTGTTTAGTCATGACCAATTGTATGTGGGGTTATCAAGAGGAACATCACAGAGCACCATAAGGGTCTTGATAAAAAAAGGAAATATGCGAAGGCAAACAGGAATGTACACCAAAAATGTTGTATTCAAAGAAGTCTTATTGTCATCTGAGTAAACATGTCGTCTATAGTTGAAATTTATATCCTAACAACATGTTACACATTCACTACATTGGATATGATTTTTATTATATATCATATAACTACATATTTCTCTATACTTTTTGTATACAAATTCTTTACTAATCTAATGTGATTGAATTATTTAAAATTTCAATTTAACTTGACCAAATGCTATACTAGATCCGTGTTCCAGAAAAATGATGCTAAGATCGCATTGGTTTAAGGATAAACATGGCGATACTACGATAAATGACGATATAACACAAACTAAGATAAGACATCCATTTACTGAGTACAAAATTGAGAAAATTTATAATTTAATTGCGTATTTACAAATTTGTTCATAAAGATATATCTGATAACGATTTTTACCTGGCTATGTGAACAGGTTCAAAAAAGTAACATTTTGTGTTCTTGGTTGATGTGTATTATTTGAGCCGAACTGATCCAAGTACAAAGGGTGATTCACACGTACTTGGGTCTATGGCCTACACGACAATATTAATATTGCAACGTATGTATAGTCCGTCAATTAACAATTTAGTGCATATGTTTACTTTATCTCATTTATTATTTTGCACCGACAACAAATTTACAGATTCGCGACTTGCACACGCATCGCGTGTGCCCCCACTACTAGTGAAATTAACTTCCGAAATGCATGTCTATACTCGGAAGTTAACTTCTAAAATTCTTGGCTCTAATCAGAAGTTAACTTTCGAATGAACTATATTTTTGTTTTTTTGCTGTTAGGATATTAATTTCCAAATTTTCAAGTGAAACCGTAAATTTCGGAAGTTAATCTATTATACATTACAGGACGGTGTGACCCCCATATATAAACTTATATACATATAAAGATATAGAAATCCTTTGGATTAAATTCAACTGTTGAGATCCCAAATTAGTCACTAATAGACAATCATGTATTATTACGGCTCATTTGGTAACCGTCATAATTTTAAGAGATCTGAGGATATGGTAATATGTGATGTAGTAGAAGAAAAATTATTATACAAGGAAATATAGAATATATAATTTAGAGTATTATTTTAAAATGTGTGTAACATCCCAAACCCAATAAACCTTTGATAAAGGGATATATCGAATTTGACAACAATAAAATTACCTCAAAATATTCAAGTGACTACTAATCACATGCTAGAATAACATAAGATAAAACAACCCAAGTTGAAGTTCTCAACCACAAGTGCTAACTGATGAAGTACTTCATTACAAACCACAACGGAAAACTAATAATAAAAAAAATCTTCAAACACAAGATATCTTGAACCAAACTAACATCTCATTGAAATACTACAACTGTAGCCCCAAGAACATAGTGTGCATCTAGTCACCAAAAACTGACAATCTCCCAAGCTAGCATTTCTGTTTTGTCATAACTAGCATTTTTATATTGCGAAGCTTAATGTGATTTACTACTGTTAGGGGTGTAAATGGACCGAGCCGAGTTGAGCTTTGGCATGTTCGAGCTCGGCTCTTTTACAAACAAGTTGAAATGCGAGCTTGAGCTCGGTTTGAGCCTTAATGAGCCGAGCCCTTAACGAACTGAGACTGGTTCATTTTGTAAACGCGTCTTTTTAAATTAGTCGAGCCTATACATATGAGCCGAGATTTTTCGAGCCGAGACGAGCTTTAGAGTCTCAAACACAGTTTGGTTCGTTTACACCCATAATCGTCATATATGCATTCCTAACAAACTCTTCAATATTAAATATCAAAAAACAATTTAGTATATTTTGCATACTTCAACAATTATTTCAAACATTTTTTGAATTTTACTTCACTTTTTAAGTTTGAAGAAACTCAAAATAGTATGTTTTCTATTCCACTTTTTGTGCTTTGTAAATATTACTAGTTTTTTCTTTCGGTAATATAGTGCTTTAAAAGCATCTCCAATAGACTCTCAGTGATTTTGTGTTTTATTTGATAAAGTGCAAAAGGTGAGACCAAAATAGTGGGTTAAGAGTGTGTTATGTAGAGAATGAAAAACACTCCACTTTAATGTGTATTTTAGTAGTATTTGTTTGAGTAAAAAAAAAGAAAATAAAAATACAATATTATATATATAATATATAGTTGACCTACCTATAACCTTTTGCAGCCCTCTCTCCCTTCATCTCCACAGTTAACGACACTAAAACCGAAAACATCTCCACTAGACAACAATGACTAGTGATGATAATTTCCTCCAACCCGTCCCTTCCCGTCCTATTCCCCACTCTGTTTGGATCGGCGATTCAGGAATTATTTTGGGGATCAGGTTGGATTCGGGGATTGTTTTTTTAAAAATGGGAATGGAGTTGGATGCGGGTATGACCCTGTCCCCACCCCATCCCCGCCCCGTTCTGAGCCCGCTCCCTACCCCGTTCATATATATTGATTTATTTTAATTGTATTTTATTTAATTATGTGTTAAGACATTTTAATTTGTGGTTTTCAAGTGACTATTAAGTGTAATTTTATTTTTGTAATATTGTAATATTTTGGGTAATGAACTTTTATGTTTAATAGGTTTTGGTTTGTGGTTTGAGATGAATTTTTTGATATGAATTTTTTATATAGTAATTTTATAAAAATATATTGAATTTGGATCCCCGTTTTCCCGTTTGGGGATTCTCATTTCCCCGTTCGGAGTGAGGATGAATATCACAAATTGGTCGCCGTTGGAGATCGCGACAAGGATGAAGGAGGAGGTCCGGAGGATGAGTGGATATCATAGTATCCACCCCACCCCGCCCCATTGCCATCCCTAACAACGATGCTTAAAACCTATAATTGGGCATTTTAAAGACATTTCTTCACTAACTAATTTTTATCAGAAAAATCTGAGGCTAAAATACCTCTTAAAAATGCCGGAGATGCTATAAGCAGTGGTTTGAAACTCGGATCGGACCGGTCAGTTCAACCGGTTGAATCAGAAATCGGTCTTCTAACCGATCCTGTCCAACTCCAAACCCGCTCATTTTCAAGAACCGCTCTACAAAGTGAAATCCGCTACCGATCTAGCGGTTCGATCGGTTGAACTGGCCAAAACACGATCAAGACCCGGTTGACCCGGTAAAAAACCAATTTTCGTAATTTATTAAAAATTAAAAAAAAATATTTATGACGTCGTTATTACGTCACAGTTCGATAACAATTCAGTGACAGTTCAACCGATGACTCGTCCACCCAACATCTCGACCGGTTCGACGACGGGGCCGGATTTCAAAACATTGGCTCTAAGGACTACGTTTGAAGAATTATTAGAGTACAGAAACAATTTTTATGTTGAAAATTTCCAAGAATTATATATGAAGGGTGATTCTAAATACAACTACCAAAATGTTGAATATAATTCATATTTTTTTTGAATTTTTGGACATTTTTACTCTTGATTTAAAATAATATTTTCATAAAATTTTTGAACCATTCGTACACAAACTTCCAAAATTCGTCGAATTATTCGGACACAAACTTCCGAACTATTCTATTTCGTTCGGAAGTTTGTGTCCGAAGTACTTTGATCGAATTATGGACACAAACTTGGGAAGTCAGATTGTATTTAGCATTTGAGTGGAGTGTATTCAACGTTTGATTAGTTGTATATAGAACTCCGAATTTATATGAATGACGATTTTTAGGTCACAGATCTGTGCTATTCAATAGAAGAAGCCGAGCACTTTGTCTCTCCCTCTCTCTAATTTCTTCGTTTTACGCTTTTGCTTGCTTTATTTTGTTAGATTGTTGTGGTTCCTGTACCAATTTCATTTTTGTCCTTCACTTGCAATGGCGGAACTGAGCCTGGGTGTTCTCATAGACATTGTCGACGAGGAATGGATGCGAGATACTCTTCCCGATGATGGTATGTACCGTTTGCAGCGTCCCTTTCCCTATTATTCACACATATATGTGTAATCAAACAAGAACCATTCATATCTCTAAATAAATCTCTTTTGCTCAAATTGTTGAAATTTGCGTTTGTTTCGCGGTCACAGATCTTCAGTTGCCGCCAGTGATGGATTCTCGGATTGATGACATTGAAGACTCAAGTATGTTTAATGTGTTCAATTACAAAAATCACTTTGATTAGTCTGATCACTGTATTTCGAAATTAGTGGTTTTTTAATTCTGATACATTTGCAGTGATCATAATTTCTCCTGCTCAAATTGTTGAAAATTGAAATCACTTTGATATCCATGCTATCAAAATGCTATGATCGATTTAATGCAATTGTGATTTTAACAAATTAAACTTTTAGCTTTTAATTTTTTCTTGCATATTATTTAAAATTTAGAGGTTGAATGTTGTTATATGATTCAACACAAATTTGTAAAAGCTATACTTTTGTTCTTAAGCCTTCGATCTTCCGGGAGTTTTCCCTTCTCATCATGGTAATGAAAGATTTTTGTTACTGCACTTGCTAATTTGTTTAAATGCTTCTCCTGAGTGTCATGCATATTTTTTGTTAGCATCTTCTGAGTGTCGATAAGAGAAAATAAACTAAGGTAATTTGTATATGTCTATCGTAAGCCCGTTGACCCGGTAGTTAGGAGTGATAGGGTTAGCTGATAGCATTAAGGGGATGAGTAAGCGTAAATTGACTTTAGAAGCGGTAATTAGTAAGGACATAAGTTTACTAGGTATAACGGAACACATTGTACTCGATAGAGCATATTGAAAAAAATGGATTCATTTAGCCGACTTCAATTGATTGGTACTTAATGCTTAACTTGGTTTCATTTGGTTTGGTTATCTTCTGAGAGTCGATATGAAGCTGTGGTAATCTTAATCCAAACATGAACCCACCCAAACCGACTCACAAATTTACTTAAATCCAACCCACTTGTAAGACAAATCTTTAATGAGGGGGTCAAATGGGTTTACCTATAGTACTTAATTAGTTATTCACGAAGATCGCTAACTACTAACACCACCACCACATTCACTATTATCACACCCGAATTAACTAATGCCATCCAAAATTACTAATGTCACACCAAGATTTACTAACATCACTTCAAAATTTATTAATATCTATCCAAAATTTATTAACATTGTATCACCTTCAATTCATGCGCAAACATATACGTAATATATAATTATAAATACAATTATGTAAATGATGTAATGGTGAGTTCACCCTTTATAAATGGATTGGATTAGGTATGAGTAATAATTATTTAGGTAATTAGGTTGTAAATGAATTAATGATTCGTTAAAGAACCAACCCATTACAACCCGCTCAAACTTTCCCAAACCCACCCGTTTGACACCCATAGTGTAACCGATTGTATCTAATCATTGATCCTGTATTGACATTTAAATGAGCACTCAGGGGCCTCATGTTATACATTTGAATTATCTCGTATTTCTAATGATATTGTACAATTTTTTGTATTATTAGATCTAAAGTTATCTCTAAGGTGTAAAAGGATTGTGTCTAGAATGGGCGTATAAAGCAGTCAAATTTCTCTATCGTAGAGGAGTCCTTTGTTGCACTGGTCTATTGCTATATTAAGTTCTTATTTGATGAGGGTTGCAGTATTTTCTGTTCTATTTGCCTACATTTTCTTTCTATATTTGATGTTTCTCCTTCACACAATTTCACTCCATCTGTTTGGTTCACCTCCCTATATATGTATTTGAAAAATCAATTCACCACACATGCATCTGTATTTGCATAGCCTTATATACACTCCTACACCTTCTTCTCCGACTTTTACGTATTTTCATTCTTTGCTCCCATCTTGCTTCCACATGCAGTCTTTCCTTTTGAAACGTCCAACTTTATTGCCTTTTTGCAACCTCCATCTTCCAGCCACTTCTTCCGCCTTTCTGTTTTTATTTTTCAAGGACTATTATTTATTTCTCAATTTGTTGGATGAAAATGAGAAATGGCCAAAAGCAACGAAGTAAATATGTACGCTGGTTCTGGCAAAATGATCCGCAATTCCCAAATTCAAGGAGCCTACCACTTAGAAAGGGAAGAGAATTACATTTCAATTTATAATAACTGACTTAGAATTCTAGGTTGATTTATTGTCCGTTGGAGAAGAGAATGGAACAGATGGGTATATAATCGCAATAACCGGAGATAAGTGTTTGATTAAAGGGATACATACATGAAATTCATTAGTAGTTTGAGGAAAATTGAGTTGGGATACAACATTAGAATAAGAACAATGTATATTTGTACCTATTCGTTTTTTGGGATGGTTATCTTAGCTGATGTATGGATTGGGGATGAATGGTGTGTTGTTTATTTTACTATTTTTGGTGAATGAAATTACTAGATGATGTTTTAGTGGTTTAAGTTATGGAATATATGAGTTTTTTTAGTGTCAACTATTGTTAATATGTTATGTAGCATTTTCAGAATAACGTTTTATATTATATGAGATATGAAAAGATGCACACATATTTGATGTCTTTGGTGTGGTGTCCTATGATTTACTGTTGAATTGGGTTTCGGGTTGGTTCGGGTCGTTGGACCTTCTTGACGGACGGTGACCATCGGAACCTTGCCCACTACTTCCGACCCTCTTTGATCGCCGATAAGACTGGACGGAGCTTCGACAACTTGTGTTTTCCTATTTTTTGTTCGTTTTGTTCTGTTTCTTTAGATCTGCGAGGGTGCGACCATTTTGGGGCTTCGCCAGTCTTCACTGTCAATCATTAAGACTCGTCAGGCCTCAGGCAACCATCGTGGTGTTCCGTTCGTGCTTTTTTTGGGTTTTTTTTGTCTTCTTTGGCTTCATTGTTGCATGTTCTGAAGTGTTTCGAGACATTTTTTTCCCGTTATGGGCTTTTCAGGCTACCCTGACATCCAACGACAATCACTCGACCTACTCAGTTCTCTGGCGACTACCGACAACTATTTCTTCCTCTGGCAGCATTCTGTTGCTCTCAACACAGTTTGATCTGCCTCATGCGGAGAGTTCTGCGTTTTCCTCACGTATGTTGAGCATTTGTAGGCTTACCCGATTGTTGGTATTTTCTATCGGTCTGGACGGTGTTTGGCATCCACTATCGAGGTTATGGCCAGTAGGAGAATTATTGCTCAGAGGAACAGTTCTTTTGAGATTGAGGATTTAGGTGAATCGGATTGTCCAACGACAACTCTCAACAGTGGAAAGAGGAAGAGGTATACAGAAATCTCTAGCTTTGGTGGGTTTTGAGGTTCCTTGGTTAATCGACCTTATTAAGAAGTCCTCTAGTCCTCTAAGTCAGTGGACCTCTCGAGAAGATCGTTCGCCGTAAGGGGTGGGGATTTGGAAGGGAAATAGGAAAATGTGGGCAGGCCCGGTCCTAGGTATTTAGGGGCCCAAACCGAAATTGAAATGTGGGCCCTAATAAGAGGAAATATATGTTAATATATACTAATAATTTACAAATATTTTTACAAAGATATGGGCTGTTATAGTGGTTTCGGACTCTTTTGTATTTTCAACTTGCCTGGGTTCGAATCCCTCCGCGACAGTTTTGATATGTAAAATAAAAAACGTTTTAGAGCTTGAAAAAATATCCAACAGGAATTGAACCTTAGACCAACCATTAGAAGGCCCACGCTTCTACCAACAGAGATAACCCTATCAGAATGATTGTTTATTACGAAAACTAATATATAATATAAACTTATATTTAAAGGGGGCCTATTTTTGGCCAAAAAATTGGGGGCCCAAGGTCACCGCCTTGGTTGGCTATGCCTTAGGGCCGGCCCTGAATGTGGGGTGAGTTCTCTAGGCATACGCGTATGGAAGTGGGGATAGGGAGAAGGGTAAAATTTTTGGATTGTGGTGTGGTAGTCCTCTAGGCTGTGCTGTTCTAGTTTTCTATGATATGAGTTAGTTCTTATTGCATTTAAGATAGCTAACAGATGCAATATTTGGCAAAGAACCTCTTGTGGTTATGAATGAGTTCTTGACCCTCATCAAGAACTTGTGTTGGATTACCTGTTGCTTCAAAATCAAATATATATATTTTGCCTGTGCTGCTACCTTACATGGATTACCTATCGTTTTTAAGCCATGTTTCCTGCTGCCATTGCTGTCTCCATCAAATATGCTCCTATTAATACACCTCAGGTTTTCCCTTTTTTGAATTTGATTTTACCAGATCAGGAGAATCAACAAGTTGAGGGAGATACTTGGCATGATCTTGCTTTGGGAACCCAATGAGGCTTTTGGTACACCCACTGGATAGCTTTTGTTCTCATTGTGACCATACATCTCTTCCTATCAAAGTAGTTGGTGCATTCTGTGAATCTATTGTTACTTGAAGTTCTTTGCTTTATTTTTTTGATAAATTTGGACCATGAGTTCAATTGAATCGAATTGTCACACTTTGAGTTCGGAGTTTGAAGCTAATGCCATTGTTACGACTAACCAAACTTGCACTAAGTTTGAAGGTCTTGGGGACTTCGACCTTTAAAATCAATGGAATCAAAAGCACCAATAACCCTTATTTTTGAAGTTACTTTTCCAATGAGAGCCTAATTTAATGTAGGATTATTTTCTCTTAGAAGCAGAGAAGCAGAAAAAATAAAGACAAATTAATCAGAAAACTATCCTGTAGATGTAAAGGAATGGTTCAGGAACCATTCTGGGGATTGATCCTCACAAATAGGGCCAATATCTCTCTCTCATCATAACTACTGTGTAGTTGGAAATTGTTTAGGGAAATGGTGAAACCTTGAAGAATGCAACCACTTTTAAATTGATGGAACCTTCTTCCTTCCCATGCTAATCGAATGATTGCAGCTTTCTCAGGCCATATCATTAACCATTGTTGCACATTGTAGACAACTCAAATTTGATTTATCGCATTTTTTAAGATCAATCAGATAATTTTTGAATGATGATAATAGATGCATGAATGAATAATTTCAACTAATTATGTTTGAAATATTAACTCCGTCTGTGTCATGGTTAGAGTCTTATTTTTAACATAATCAGTCTCAAGCCTCGAGAAAGGAGGAACGTTGTGTGTTAGGTAGCATGAAAAAATAAGTTAGATTCTTATAATATGAATCCATTTATAAATACGACTAAGACTATAGCATTCCTTTTATGCGACATGTTGTGTTAGACTTGTAGTACTTCGAAAAAATGCAATGGATGTTACACCTGTGGTGACTGAAAGTTTAGAGGACTCTTCGGATCCTCTGTGTTCTGGCTGGACGGTTGCAGTGGGTGCTTCGGATAGTTGAGCGGTTACCTATAAGAGAAGAGGGATCACCTGTTTGACTCCTGTAAAACAAGGGTCAATGCCCACTGGTCGGTAGTGACCGAGAGTGGCTTCCGATGACGAAGTCAGCAACGGGAAGAGAATGAAACTGGAAGTTGAAAGAGCGGTCGGAGAGATACCAGAAAAATCACCCTCGTGAACAGTACTCCACGGGGTATATATATAGTTCAATCTGACATGACGCCAAAAGTGCAAGCGTGTGATACACACGGGGGGAGGCCTGGTGCTAATGTCAGCCCTATGGCGTTGTTGGGCCGCTGGACCAACCCGAACCACGTCAGCAGTTGTACGACCGATCTGTATGCCACCTACCGGAGGTTACTGTTCCCTGTCACTGCCGATGGTGGACCCCTCTGGCATAAGTCTGTCCGTTAGTGGAAGTTGTTCCTTCTCCCAGTGGGGAGTGGAGACGCAGAGCTTCCTTGACGTCCGGACGGGTACGCCAGAGGTTGAAGGAGGCCGCATGATCGGCCCGACTTTATTCCTTCAGGTGTCCGATGAGACTGCTTTAGATGGTGAAGGGCACATGATGAACTGCCATTTCTGTCCTTCAACTGCAGTGATTTGTCAGAGATCCGTGAGACCGATGATCCTGGATTGCTTCGTTAGATAATGGGGTGGGGTACGGACTGGTTGATTGATCTGTCTGAGAGGGTCCGACCCGTGCTTGTCGAGGTCCGACTACCACAATAGCCCCTCAATTCTTTTTAATTCTGTTGGGAGGGATTGATCATAACCTGCCAGACGTTGCTCGGTCCTTGTCTAGTCTGCTATAATGTGCCGACGGGCCTGTTTGACAGATACTGCGGTCCAAAGCAGGGGGCGCCGTCAGCACGCACGCTGTCTGGCGCGTCAGCAGACATTAATGATTGCTTCGTAACTGCCATTTTGTGGTTTCCACATGGCATCTTCTGATTGGCTGAAGGAGTCGGTGCGTGCGGATGTGATGCCTGATGGATGCTAACTCGAACCCTATGCTGGTCGTTGATTGGACGGAGCCTTCTCCTCGTGGATCGTGCGATGCATTTGGGTTCCCACCTTCCCCTATAAATATATGAGAGAAGGTTAGAAGTTCACCTGAAAACTTTGCTGTCCGACGCCCCTTGCATCCAATCGCCTGTAATCATCCATTCCTTCTTGCTTCCAGTCTTCGCACCTTCGGCTAATCAGGTATCATCCAGACCCTTCATATTTGCATTTTCCTTCGTTGTTTTTGTTTCAGACGGTTTCCTGTCTGATCGATGGGATGTTCGCTGGTCCGACTTCCTGTTTGCCAGACTATTGCCCTTTCGCCGATGGATAGTATATTCACGGGTGGAGGGTAAGTAGAGACGGCGCAAGCCCCATTTCTGGGGATTTATCGCCCTTTAACTTCCATTTTTGGTTGTGTTCGGCAAGATGTGAGCACACGATGTCGGATTCCAGTGTCACCCACTCAAGTTCAAATACAGAGACTAGTGCCGACGCTCGGTCTAGGTCTTCGTCAAGTGAGGCCGCTAGCAGCACCTCCTCGTCTCCCAGGCCTTTGAACGCCATTATTCTGGCCGCTGCTGTGGAGGTGCCAGAGGTTATCGTCGCTGAAGAAGAATACGAGACTGCTAGACCATTCGACAGGTGCCTCTGCCCATACCTGCTGCATGCTACCGGGGTGCCTGCTTTGCCATCTGACTTCAGGCGGCTATACTCTATCCCCTCCAACGTCTAGTTCGGGCTGCTCTTTGAACCGACAGAGGTTCCTTGTGCTGACAATCAGGTGGCCTTCCCGTTGATGGCCATTGCCGAGGGGGCCTCCGATTCCATGTGGATGACTTTGTCACGGACCTCCTATTGGAATACGGACTGGCCCTGTTCTAGTTAACGATGAATATTTACCGAGTCATCGGCTGCATTCGGGAGTTGTGTCGGACCCAAGGCCTTACCTTCACTGTCCCTGATCTGTTCTCCCTCTACACCTTGTCCCACAATAGAAAATCCAGTCGTTATTTTTTGAGTGTCCGGGCAGGGACGAGAGACCTTTTTACCTGCCTACCAGACTCCGAGAAATGGGCAAATATTTATGTTGTGGTGTCCGGAGGGTATAACAACCCTTCGGATGGGAGCAAGCCCTTACCGACTGAGAGGGGATCGCTCAGTAAGTCTTCATCATACCTTCAAATTACTTTGATCAATCTTTTATGCCGACTGAAATTTGTTGTATTTGTTTTGCAGTTCTTTCCAAAGTAACCCTCCGGCTGAAGAACAGAGCGGTTGCCGCTGCGCTTTGGGCTTTGCCTAGAAGGGACGTTCCTGAAATTCTTCGCTACCAGCTGACGTATCTGTCCTTTCTAGAGGATAAAAGGAAGAGACAAAGAAGGTAAGCTACTGCCGAACCCCCACAACCTATAGAGATAAGAGAGGGAGTTGATGACCCGGCGCCCATGCGGGGGGACTTCGTGAGGAGAAAGAAGAAGTCTGCTACTCCGGTAGCCGAAGCTTCAAGCTAGATGCCACCCACTCTGGGGGCCAATCTGTCGGCCTCTCCACCCACAGCTGTTGTGGCTTCTGTCGCTGTCGTTGGCGACAAGAGGCGGAGGGAGGAGACATCCGATAGCCAGCCCTGAGGCGGACGGAGCCTTTGACTCCTAGGGATCTTGGGAAGTAGTCGGTGGAGGAGGTCGAAGTCTGGCGGCCGCGGCTTATACGGGGCGACAGTAAAGAGGTGCTGGCAACTGACAGTGTGGTTTACTCGAATCTCCGGGGAATTTGTCTTCCCTGCCAAACACCCTTATCGCCCGGCTGGATCGAGGCTTCGCCTCATTGATCGAGGTAATTTTCCGACTGCTTTGTCCAAATCTTCGAACTTCGTATATTACTTTATTGACTGTTTTGTGTTTCACAGGGTATCATTTGCTTCTCGACGAGCTACCCCAATCTCATTGAGATGTCTGCTAAGAGGATCCGGTTCAAGGAGCAGGTCGGTGTGCTGGAAGTAAAGAACAAAGGCCTCGAGCTTACCCTTGAGAAGGAAAGGTAGAAGACGGTCGGCTTGGCGAAGGCTTTGAAGCACGAGAAGCGCTCGGCCAAAAATGAGTTGACCGACGAGAGAAATAAGGCAGTGGACATGGCGGCGGAGGCCAACAGGGCTGGATATGAAGAGGGCAAGACTGATACTAGGGAATACCTTCAGGACGAGTGTCGACAACTGGTGCTAGAACAACACAAAAATAGCTACACGCCCGACTACACGACCGGTCACAAGGACGGCTATTTCCTGGCGCTGCGTACAGTTGTTGCCGAGGGAAACCATCTGGCCTGGAACTACGCCAGGGAGCCGACCGTGGCGCTGCCTCCAGTAGAGGACACTTACCCGGAGGAGGAAGATGAAGAAGATGACCCTACAGCCGAGGAAGAAGACCTTCCGACTGAAGAGTAGTGGCCTCCACTTTTATCCGCTGCTTTTATTTCTATGTGTTTGAAAAAATGTATTTTGAACGGTCAATCTGGACAACCCTTTTAAATGAATGCTTTTCGTGTTTGATAACTTGTTATGTTTTGCACAAGTGTTATCCTCCGGCTACACCTAAAGGGTTTACCAGGTCCCTTGGTGTATGCCGGAGAGTCTTATCCAAGTAGTAGAGGCCAACGGAAGCCTGGCGGGAGACCACCAGAGGCTTGGCCTTGATAGAACCAACAGAAGCCCAGTGGAAGACCAACAGAGGCTTGGTCATCAAGTGTTTTGCCCCGACCAACAGAAGCCTTGACAGATGACTGCCGGTAGCTTGGTCAAAGGGGTGAACCCATGAGGGTATTATGCTAGGACCCACAGAAGCATGACGGATGACTGCCGAGGGCTCGGTCATCGTAGCAAAATCCTTGACCAAAAGTCGGTGCAGACGACTGCTGAAGACACGGTCAAGGGGCGAACCCATGAGGGTATTGTGCTAGGACCAACAGAAGCCTAGCGGATGGCCGCCGGAGGCTCAGCCATTATAGTAAAATTCTTGACCGGAGGTCGGTGCAGACGACTGCTGAAGACACGATCAAGGGGCGAACCCATGAGGTTATTGTGCTAGGACCGACAGAAGCCTAACGGATGATTGTCGGAGGCTCGGCCAT